>QLPI01019771.1:0-17259 GCA_003314275.1 Chroogomphus rutilus | reverse complement strand
GCACTTGGTCGTGGATATAGGATGATTGCTCGGTCGGCACTGCCGGCAGATGGGTCTCGGTATGTGGACTTGACAATGTCCAGACAAAGAATAAGGACGGAAAATACAAGGAGGCCAAAATATAAGAGGAAAATCACAAGGGGACAAAATGTCAGGAATCTCATGAAGGCCAGGTGTAGATCACAGGATTGTGGAGAGGTGGGATCAGGAGATTGGGAAGATGGAAAGTGTCTTGATATTCATCAGTGTTGATCAAGCATGGTAGATCATGGGTAGATGGGATGCATGGGCTATTGGGTGGGTAGATGTCAGGCATGGACCATAACAGAAAGAGAGAGACACCTGCTTAGGCACCTGGGTCTTGAGTGCCCCACATGCCACTTTGCTTAGTCCCACCTTGGCATTCTCACTCCACTTTGGGACATTGTACTGGATCATGGGAGTGTACTTCTTCATGAGGGAAAGAATCTTAAGGATATTGCCCCTTTGGATCACCTCATCCTCATTAGCTACTCACTTTTCAGCAGCCTGTTTCTGGGCTGCTAGATATGAAGATAGCCTGGGGATTGCCACCTCCTCATTAGTCTGCCCTTGAGAAATCTCTGTTGCTGCTATTTCATCCAAAATTTTCTTGTCTGTGGCCCCCTTTTCCTCAGCTGTTGTTATCCACTGCCTTCTTCACAGAGACTGCCTCTTCTTGCCCCTTTTTGGCAGCTGCCTCCTAAGCTACTCATTTCTCCTCCTCAGCCTTTTTTCACACCTCCTTGCCTCAGCCTCCTTGTGCAGCCATTTGGCTTCCTTGGACTCCTCTTCTTCCTGCCTCTCCCTCTCTTTATGTTTGCATTTTCATCGCTGCTTACACTCTTCAAAGAGCTTTGTTCAACACTCTTCCTCATCAGTGTTGAAGCCTGTTAGATGAGGGTGGTGGGGTGTGTGATGGTGGTAATGGGGAAGAACCTGGGAAATTAACTCCCAAAACAATTCATTACATTATAATGGTGCTGAAAACCTTGATCCAAATCTCCACTTATTGACTTCATGGGTTCAGCCATTAAGAGGGAGGTACTGTCAAAGTACAATTTGCCTTTAGTTTACTTGGTCAAACCAACTGAATTCCTTACCATAAATTCACATATGATAAACAAGTCACATATTCACAAGTCACATGGTATGTCAGTCTTGATTTGGTACCTTCATCATTCACACCTAGTTCACTTATCTTCCATTATTCCTACTCTGCTTATTCTTTTATGCCTTGTTTCAATTTGTTTTAGTATGTTTCTATGCTCAGCCATCTTGACCAAATTCTCTATATCTTGTTTCCATTTCTTATTCTGTTGCATACTTTTCTTGCGTTACCCTGTAACATGTCAAGGCCATTCATCTCCATTTCTTTAACTATGTAAGTAGCATATTTGATGTATGTATTTCTTCATTCTGAATATCAACAGTGTCAGAACCAGGGACTATTGAGTCATTTTATATATATCTTCAACATTCAAACTGCAGTATCTCCCCCAAACATTCCCATATGAGGAAGCAACTTTACATCAAAGTTCTATACATCATCAGGAACCTACATTAATATTTCCATGATTTTAGGAGCGGGTTTTGCACCACACTGTCTATGGCCCCATACCTAGCCCCAAGGGGTGGCTCAGCTCATTTGGACTCATTGGGAAGAGGATATACTGGCATGTGGTTTTCCATTCAGTTTATTTTCTATTCTATTCAATTTCTATCCATTCCCCTGTGAAGTTTTCACCTATATAGTTTCCACAGCATATATGCAGGTGTACCATGTGCATGGCTGCATTAGGCCAGCTTCTAAACTTCACTCCATGAAGTTTTCATCTTACCAATCACCTTCTGTTTGATATAAATACAAGGCATATTTACAGTAGAATAACAACAACAAAAAATGAATTAAAACATATCTTTTCCCCCAATCACACTAGCCATTAGGCTACAACTAAAATCTACTCACTTACGCTGAACCTTCGGTTCAGCGCCAAGTGCATACTTCCCTATTTGGGACTAGAACACCAGCTACTCATTGTACAGGAGTAGCAAGCTACAGTTGGGTTCCTTACATCATACATTATTATATCATACCACTACATATTAAATCTATCTTGTGGGAGAACCACAAACACATAAACCAGTGCTTTGGCACACAGGCCAGTTTCCTGGAGTGGCACCTAAGCGAAGGCAAATATATAGGAACATTTCCCTATTTCTCCAACCGACTCTCTGATATTATAGCATGGGAAAACCCCAGGAAACCCTATCTGCCACCCTCAATGACAAACAGCAATAGTCTGTATATCTCTAAGCCTCTCTGTCTCAGTCCACATTTGGGGCCCAAATCCCATGGGTTGATGGGTTCGGGTTTCCGGTGGGTTGGGTGCAGGTCACCCACATTTGACCTGTGGGTGACCTGTGCCATTCCCTAGTTGCCAAAATCACTACCTGAGTGAGTTACCCTAACAGATAGCTTCAGTCTCGGCAAGTGTGACTCAGATAGCACCGCTTTGCATGCATACATGACACTAGATTCCCCCTCCTCCATAATTGTAATAGACCCTGTGTCTGAGTTGACCCCAGGAATGCACCAAATTTTGGGCTGACACTCTCAGCACCCTCCCACATGCCTCCCAAAATTTAGTGGCCTTATGGAAGAAGGGCATAATGCATGAGTATGTTAAAGCCAGCCACATCCGTTCAGCTAGTTGGACTGGGACAAAGTCACACCAGCATCGTGTTCAAGGCACTATTGCATTGATGCTCAGCTCATTCAGTTGTACCAGCTCATTCAGTTGTACCAGCCATAGAACTTGATATACGGCAATTGACCAAATGAAACAGTGTCATGCCGCAGAAATAGATGAGATCAAGTCTCACAGACTTGCCTGAATACAGTCTGGACACACGATCCGTTATAAAAAACATTCAATCTATATGTTCCTGGAAGCATATTATCGTCGGGAACTACATATCATATGAAAGAATGCAGTTATTTTATACAGCCAACAACGCAGGATCTAACCGGAAGTTGGTGAGCCTAACCAGTGTAAACAGGCCATCGTGTAGCTACCACGAACATGATGACCTGACCCAATTAGAACCGGTTTAGTTCACGGTGTTACTCTAAAAATTTTGTATAATCATTCCCTAACGAAATCAGTATCCTACACCAGCGGCACCCACACATACAGTTTGTACAAGTCTGGAAGTGAAGGTAGTTCTAATTCTCCCATTTCAACCCATTCAACCGACCCTTCTTCAGGCGAAAGAGGTCGTTGGCGATTTGATGGGCGATGAGCCTCAATGCGACTCTGGATTCCCACAATGGTAAAATGCACGTTATAAAAGCGGAACAGAAAGACCAAATGATAGAAACAACCACCCAGCCTGTGAAAAATTTAGGGCTGAATACGTAGCCGATGCCAAACATCGGGAGTGGGAATAGCTGAGCAATGGGTCAGAAAAGAAAAAAAAAAAACACTTATGATTTATGTTACATTGAAACTTACCACAATTAAAATGAGGGTCAATCCGACACTCGAGATGGCCGCAAATCGAAACGCTGGAGAAAATTGGCGAGTTTCAATAGGATCAGAGAATTTTTCTATACCTTTGACTAAACCATAGGGCGATTCCGTAACGAGCACTTCCTGTGATGTGAATTCTCCTTGAGCCTTCTCCCCTACCAAATGCCCATTAGTTGACATGCTTCTCTTGTCACCCAGAGCCCCACCTTTTTGCGATGGCGCTGGCCTTGCCACTGCGTCAGGTATAAAGTGGTCCGAATTGTTGAGGGCTCGGGTCGATTCCCAATTAAACTCGTTATCGGGTTTGAGATGTGTTAGAACAGAGGTCACGACAGCTCCAACGCTGATGGCGCCCAAGTCTCCAGCGAGTACCGAATAGAGTGCACCTTGTCATTTGACATCTCAATATTAAAGAGACCAATGGAAGAAGCAACACACCAGTCGATGCGATTGTGATTTCATGGTACACAAACTTTGCAACCAATAACCAGCAAAAGACTCCTGCACACAGACCGGAGAGAGCACCAGATACTGCCGCAACCCTGTAATGAAGAGAGAAAATCAAGGTCAATCAGAGTAATTTATGATGATTGAATGACTTACGCAGTCTGCCGACGCCACATGATGGTAAACGCAATTGGGAAAATGGCACCACCAATTATCTAGAATGATGCTTAGTGTGTTAAATAGAGGAAGGAATTGAATGGTACGCACGACGCCTAGTATGTAAAATAACCAGGCCAAATCTGTTGTCATATGAAAACAGTTTCAACAGGAAACGATTTGCCCAGTTGATTACCTATCCCAATTCCATGCCACAGGCACGCAAAGGCGGCGGTCACCACTGCAAACACGCAGATCATCGCATGAGAAGCAGTAATGAGGTCTCGTTGCGTTGCTGCCGGCTTCCAGTACGTCTTGTACACATCAAAGGTTAGAATGGATGATGTCGCAATCAATTCAGCGCTCAAGCAAGAAGTGCAAGCCATGAACAAGCTGATTAGAAGAGCGACGGCGCCACCTTTGCCAGCAATAGCTACAGCTGCGGCGGGTGCTGCTAGCCCCGCAGAGACCTGTGAAGCACTGAGAGGATTTGGGTATGTGAGAAACGAAGGATCTAAACAAGAAGCAATTTAATCAGATGCAAGAGGGTTTTTGGAAAACTTACCATTCGTTAGAGCCACAGATGCTGTGTTAATAAAGCCATGAGCAAAATTATGTAAAATGGAGAGGATAACCGCGTACCGAGACCCATGGTTGTTGCAAATCTTAAGGATAGATGTTGAAGAAATGAGAACACTATGCCTGAATCACCAACTCACCCAAATGGAATCGCGAACCTGTTTGTGGTAATTCACCGAGTCAACAAAGGGCCTAAAAAAGTATCGAAATAGGCACCAAGCAAGACCTCCGAGAAGGTAGCCCTTGACTGCACCACTAGCTTGACTTGCAATGGCTCTCTGCCAGTCTACCAGATACATTATACAAATTGATTACTCTGTCTAAGGGTCAACTTACACCCCTGATCAAGAAACACTGTACTCATATCATCAGTGCGAGTAGCGACTCAGGACATGCGGCTCACTCGTTCCGGACCCTCCACAAATCTGGACAACACCAAATATCAAAGCGACTGGGAGAAACTCTCATTATAATGTCTATAAAAGAGGAAGAAATACTACAAACAATTGCTTTTCATGGTTAAGTAGCTGCCATCTTTGTTTCCTGCTACTGGTCGGGAAACAGCGGCTTCGTTGAGCAAGGTCCACATCTCGCTTGGAGAGCCGATTTTAGGCGAGGTGGTATATACTTTGAAGGAGAAGAAAAGTGTACAGATCCAAAGAATGAGTGTATGGGAGTAGTCGCATCTGAACCGAGCATTAGTTGTATATAGGATGATCAACCATATGCATGATTACAGGAAGGTGGCACGGAGACCTCCCAAGATGACATATATGGCGACACTAACACAACTTTTGGTGAAGGAACAATGTTATGAGATGACGCAACGCTCACCCAAGTGGAATTAACATCACAGCCACATAAACATTCATGCCAGTGAGAGCATTTACCACTGCGCTTCCTCCCAGTAACAACTGAGATGCCACACATATATTCGTAACAAAAGCAAAACACAAGAACACGATATGCGCAAATTTGCCATACCGTACCTGAATCGATACATTATGCGAAATGTCACAGGGGCTTCAGAATAGACGGGCTCACATTGACGACTTCGAGATATGTGTGACATCCAGGTGAATTCTGCTTTACCTTGACGGCTAGCATGGCGAAGAGGAGAATTTGGTTTGTAGCGCCTGAAGAAAGCTGTGAATAAACCCTTGATATAACACCGAAGAGGATGTGCATACCAGCGGCGAACCAGAACGGCCCTAATGCAATGTCAATTCTATAAGATAGTTGGATGTTGTAAAAAAAAAACGCAAACACAGACCTGCGATTCCCCACTCGTATCCAACGGTAGTTGATTGGAGCAATGTAGCAGCCCTACACAATAAAAATCGTCCAGCGTCTCATAATATTTAGCATTAACCTTACCATGTCCAAGCACTTACTACCGCCGCGGCTATCAGCCCTGGTTTTACACTTCTTGAGGCCGTGTTGAATTCTTCAGTGTTTTCAAGAGAGAAACGCGTATATCGGTTCTGAAAATCTGACTTGTAGTAATCTTTTCAGCAGGAGGTGCAACGTACCTGAATGAACGAAATGGCAGCCATGAGAGCTGTAAAGAAAAAACCGACCCCCAGAACCACGCCATACCCAGCACTCTGAGGGAGGATTGTTGACATGATTTAGAGGAAGTGAAATAATGAGGTCTGTAGCAGCGATGCTTTTATCCTCAGCCAAAGAGGAACCTGTACATTAGAACCCGAGTCGGAAGACTGCAAAAAAAATAATTGTTTGGGCGAGAAGAAGACCAAAAGAGGAGAGTTAAGTGTGATTCCATATCATAGTCAGAGATCCCGAGTATACTTTACTCTTGTAACATTTTCTTTTTGTCTCTTGAATAACATTCCCCTGACAGACAACCCAGGGCCATGTACACGAGGCGACCCTACCACGCTAACCAATGCGACCATCTCCGACATCCAGGAAATCCGAATACGCTTGCTCTCCATGACGCCTTGTTCCGCTGTCAGGGGTCGGTATGACAGCATTGCTCTTCATTCATTTCGGCGATTTCTTTCGAAATCAACACACCAACCTCGAGGCAGACACCGCAGCCACTGCTTCTCATTGCTGGAGTCATCATGTTCTGCGTAGGCAATTTATTTACTTAATGGCCCAATCTATCTTGATGTCGTGGAGATAGTGGTCTAAACCTCATTATATCAATAGGTGATTAGGACATTGGTGTGAGTAAACTACACCGCGTCGGCTTCAGCCCGACGTTTCGCAGTGGCAGTGCATAACATCTCGATCTTGACCTGTCGCATGTGATGGCGATAGCTTTCCAAGCTAGTGCGTCGACTATCAAAGTTTTCTTACCTATCCTTTTTCAGAACGCCCGAAATGTAAATAATCCTTGAATTCTCCTTGCCTCCTGCAAACTCCGGGATAATCGGGGTTGGACAGCGTTTATGAGTCCCTTATGACTTTCTCATTTCGGCGCATCTCATCTCGCCCAGGGACATCCGTGTTGCTTGCAATTTTGACTCACAATATCAGCCCTGAGATTGACCCCGAGTCATACTTATGAAAGACAGAACATGTACGGCTTGATGCTGTTGTTTCACAATGTCTTGTTTTTGTTCAATATGTTCGCCTATTAGTTAGTAACTTCAAAGCATCAACGTACAACCCACACGTTCAGGTTTTCAGTTCAATCTTGAAGTGTAAGGAACGGACGAAATACATGAGACTGCTTAAAACTGAAAGGGATGAGCCTTAGGTGTTGGTATGTTCACTTGACATGATGCCTGTGAACTTTGGCGATTGGTGGGGTAGTAACATCATTAGGTTACCGAATACGAATACCTTTGTCGCAAGAATGGATCAAAATCCACGTAAACTGCGGAATGATGAGGGTACTTGTAGCATCAGGGAAATCTGGTACATAGTTGGCTTTGAAAAAAAAAGATAGATTATGAACTACAGCAAAACTCCTCAATATATCATCATTCAGGAAGATAATAACCATACACATACCTGCAAAAAGGCTCAGGAAAGGTTCATAAATTATGGATCCACTCTTCTACAATGGCTTGCACAGTCTCCAGACCTTAATCTAGTTTAATCTCTCTGGGAAAACATCAAAAGGAGGTTGGGAGAGTATGAAACACCACCAGGTAGGGTGTTAGAGGTGTGGGAGAGAGTGGAGGCTGAATGGGATAATATCCCTGCTGGAGTGCATTAGACCTTGATTTAGAGTATGCCTAGAAGGATTGAGGCTGTTCTGAAAGCCAACGGTGGCAATACTAAATACTGATAATATACAATTCTTGGAATTGGCCTCATCACGCAAAAAAAATTGAATGAGACCTGGGATATGAAATATTCATATATCAGAAATTTCCTTATTGATTTGCTGGATTCTCAGTCTACTAGATAGCCATGATACCCAATCATATGTCATAATATTTCCATGATTTTTCAAATTACATTGGATTTTATATTAGATGCACAATAGAAAACTTCCAAACATGGAAACAGTTTTGTTACTGTCAAGTACATGTACCGAGTACCCGTTAACTCAGCAATACCAACCAACCAACCCTTACCCACTCACAAGTAACAAGTCTTCCATCACCGGTTCATGGCCCTGGCTTGGTACATTCAGTACATTCGGTACATCATATGGTTCACCACTCTCATCCCACACCCTCCATCCATCACCATTCCCTCATTACCCATCCCTTCCCTTACCCGTTTCCCCTAGGAACAATTGTTATTCCTCTATTTTCCGGTTACGGCTCTATTGTTTTATCTTTGGCCATTTTTTCATTGTTCTATTCTCATCCACCCTCTCATTATTCTATTTTCAGCCATATTTCATTATTCTATTCTCACCTACATTTCCTATTCTATTCTTGATCACTGTAGACAATACCCTCACATGATTCTTCATACCTTATTGTTCTCCATTCCTTATGCCACCCTGTTCCACATCTTGCTTCTTAACCTATATAAGTAGCAGATGTATGTAGATAATTCCTCACTCTGAATATCAACTTGGTTTGCACCCTCTTGTCTGCCCTTCTCCTGTCTAAAGTCCTTCACTCAGGCCGACACTCTCGGCATCATCCTGGGTCTCCCTTCTGTCCAAATCAGTGGCATGCATGGAACAGCAGGGCCCAATGCGTGAGCACGTTGAAGTCAAGCCACCTTGAACGGTCTGCAGGACTTGACCGACTTGTCGGCATTACCGAAACATAACAGTTACTTACTGTAACTCTTAAATCACAAATGCCACAAGTCCAAATAAAACCTCAAAACAAGGTATATTTTCACCTATATACCTGTGGACCCACAATGTATAATAACATTCATGCCAATTATCTGATATATGGAAAATGGCAGCAAACTCCTGGCTTAGGTTCTCAATCCATAATGTACAACAAATTCATGGCTTTATATAATGGTTAATTACATAAAAGGTCAGCCCAGAAGCATGGCTTATACAATACTAATATTTCATGACTTGACAAGCTATAAGAGTACAAGCTGTGGGAATATTTCCCTCCATTTATTATTAGTAACTACAAGGGTGACCCAGTGACTTCTACAAGCTTCCAGGACCTCTCATTTCATTCTGTACTCTTCTACTAATTCTGGAAGGTCTTACAGCATCAGGGAAATCTGGTACATAGTTGGCTTTAAAAAAATAGATTAGAAACACATCAGACACAGATGTTAAGGTAGAAGAGGCCTCCCTGGTACTTGAGTAATCAATCAGATTTGGAAAGACTGTGGATATGTTAACATGGACAATAGAACTAATTGATTGGTTTTGTGATGGATTGTAATTTGGGTATTGATCATTGTGAGAAATGCAAAAACAGAGGTTTCTACAGTTTGGTTCATAGAGATACTATATAATTAATCCTGTTAAAATTAGCACACTAGTCTAGAGACTAGTAACTCAGTGAGGACAGTTCACTATGTTGTTGTTATTATCATACCTAGAGACAAGTAACTATACAATTGAGTGAGTCTACATAGTCTCTCAGTGTATACAAATGTACATTCCTCAGTGAAAGGACAGTTCACTGAGATAGTCTATCTATGTGTCTGTAATTTATACTGTCTCAGTCATTGATGACTAAGACTGCTAAATTTCTATCAGTCCACTTAGTAACCTCAGTCAGTGATGACTAAGATTATTAGTTCTACTGATCGGAGTGTTCAATGCCACCCTATGTTCTATGCTTACCAGTATCAATCCCAACACCTCCCCTTAAGCTGAATGCAGCCTGATGAGTGCATTCAGGTCCAAAACTTCGTGTCAAGGGAGAGTCTTCGTGAACATATTGGCTGCCATGTCTTCCGTAGGGATGTACTCAATATGAAGTAGCTTATCTTGAACTGAGTGACATATGAAATGAAATTGAATGTCAATATGTTTTGTTCGTGGGTGGTACTCGTCATTCTTGGCAATGGTGATAGCAGAAATGTTGTCAATGTGTATGGCGAGGGGCTTCTCAAGGGCATGCATGATATCAGCAAGGAACATGCATATCCATAGTGCTTCTTTTTGCAGCATGTGTTGCTGCAATATACTCAGCCCCAATGGTTGAAAGTTATTATAACTACCTATTATTTATACAAATAGATCTATAGTATGAGAAAATAAATCATAGCTAGTGAGAATGGTGTAGTCCATGTACAATTGACCCAAAACAGATTGCCATGTTGTGATCTTTTTGATTGTGACCATGTATGGTGCCATGGTTGTATGTACTATTGTAAATAGAATGAAATCTTCACTTGCCCTCTCATGTGTGATGGGTACTCCTTCTCTAGGCCCTATCCCATCTGCTACTGCATTCTCTTGTTATCTGGCCCTTGGTGGCTGTATATATATATTGTTTGGTATGGCACACTAGGTTTCTTTAGGGTTTTCCCATGCTAGAATATCAGAGAGTTGGTTGTACAAATAGGGGATTAATTCCCTGGAATTTTCTGTGTTTTTATAAATATTTATCTCTAGGAAGATTGTGATGCCATAGCTATCCTACTGGGAGCTGAGTCCCGGGTGTTGCCTCTGCTTAGGTGCCATTCTGGGGAACAGGCCTGGGTGCCAAAGCACTGGTTTATGGATTTGTGGTTCTCCCACAAGATAAATGTAATATGTAGTGATAAAGAATATTAATATATAGTATTGGCAACCTAACTGCAGCCTGTTGTTGTTGTACAATGAGTATTTGATGTTTTAGTCCAAAATAGGAGCAGTGCAGACCAAATGATCAGCCTAATTCCACACACAAGTGACCAAGCCACATATAAGTTACTTGGTACATCGGTCTCGGTTTGGAACATTCATCATCCACATTCCCCATTCCTATCCATCATCTACTCTTCCCTCATTCATTATGCATCAATCTCACCCTGTTTATCCCTTATTTCTGAGCCTGTTTCACTTTGGGACATTTTACCATTTTTTTATCCATGGCCATGACCCCATTGTTTTATATTTGGTCATTTTCTATTATCTTATTCTTGGCCATATTCCTATTATCTTATTTTCATTGTTCTATTCTCGTTTACATTCCTTTATTCTATTCTTGATCATTGTGGACAATACCTCCACATGTTCTTCATACCTTATTGTTCTCTATATCTTATGCCACCCTGATTCCACATCTCGCTTCTTAACCTATATAAGTAGTGCATGTACTGTATGTAGATAGTTCTCCATTCTGAATATCAACTTGGCTTATGCCTTCTTGTCTTCCCTCCTCCTGTCTGAAGTCCCCTACTCGGGCCTACACTCTCGGCACTCTCCCAAGTTTCCCTTCTGTTCCAAATTAGTGGCACATATGGAAAGTAGGGCACAATGCACAAGTACGTTGAAGCCATGCCACCCCGATCGGTCTGTAGGACTTGGCTGATTCCCACCAGCATTGTGAAGTCAGCATTATTGCAATAGTGCTCGGCCCATGCATCATTGGCATTCTCGGTACCTGATAGGATGGAATGAAGTGGAATGAACCGAGTGATGAACTGAATGTACTGAGCTGAGACCATGTACTAGTAAGGAAAATGACTTGTCACTTGTGTATGGGATTAAATGGTAGAAGTCGTTCAGCTGGCATGACCGAGTGAACCAAGGCTTGGTGTCATGTACTTAACAGTATCAATGACTCTAAAGGGTGACACAGTGACTTCTACAGGCTTTTTTTTCCTGGTTTAGTTCTTATGTTAATTTTTATGTATTTTTAGAAGGAAGGAGACCTTCTCCCCTACTGCTAACTTTCTGCTATCCATACCATTGCTGCCAATGCTGTTCAAAATAACTGGGAGCTTTAACAAATTGATGTAGATGGCACATGCCTCAATGCCCTAATCACTGAAATAATGTATATGTGTCAGCAAAAGGTTTATAAAGCTCCTGGAAAGGAGAATTATGTTGTCCCCTCAACCAAGCAATCTATGGACTGAGACAGTCCAGAAGGGAATGGGATGAGATGCTGAGCAGCATTATATGTACAGTGACTCACAAAACTCAGTCAATATTTGGTGCTTTTGGACTATTCATTGAATAGCTTTGAATGTAAAACATATATGAAAAAAGTGTTGGTGTAAGGGCAACCTAAGCAGGTGTTCTACCCTCAGGCGGCACACTGGCAAAGGGGGATCCAAAGCTTTAGTATGGTACCTAATACATAGTGACTAGCCTACCTGGCAAAGGGGGATCCAAAGAGAAAACTCTAGGGAACCCTTCGCCCACTAGCTACTGTATATAAGCACCGTTGCTATGGCGCTCCGCACCATACCAGGCATTATCCTCCATACCAACCGGGAAGTTCTGCCAGGGTCTCGACACCAGGAGCGAGCAACAAAAGGAAAGCCGACAGCTGCGGTTGGCGCTTCTGAAGGGTGACCGCCAATGGTGACAAGGTGCGGGTGGGGCAGTGTCGGTTGGGAATGCGGTATCAGTCGGGAATCATTATCGGGGGTTCCCCTGACAGTTGGTGTATCAAAGAACAAATCTGATCAGGGCTATGCAACCATCAAAAATTATATAATTCCGATTAGGGGTGATGAAGATATGGGCAAGTGAAATCAAGGGCCCATTGACTCAGTTTTGTGAGATAGTATCAGATCAATCAGAATATGATGCTCCATCTATTATATAACATGCAACCCTTGATAGATGGTTACTATGGTAACCTTATCTTTCATAAGAACTTAAATGAAGGTATTTAATCCCCTCCAACATGTCCAGAACTTCACTACACTCCAATGCACCCCACTTCCTCTGCTCAAAAAGAAAACATCCTCTCCTTGGCCTCTCATGGTCATTCCACTCACACTATTGCCTCAAGACTTGGCCTCAGCCAGTCCACAGTATCCAGGACTCTCAGAACTCTCCATCCCAACTAGCCCTGCTCCTCTGGAGGTCATCCTCCCAAGCTTTCCTCTAGAGATCAACATGCTATTTTATCACAAATTGCTACTGACAGAGCTGCCAATGCTACTCAGGTCACCAAACACATCAATACAATTATCCCCCACCCAGTCTCCTCAGAAACAGTCAGAAGAGTTCTCAGGAAACATTCATTCAAGGCTGTGGTGAAGAAGAAAAGGCCCTTCCTCAGTGCAAGGCATAGACAGCTGAGGTTGGCCTTTGCTTTGAAGCACAGAGAGTAGACTGTAGAGGACTGGAAGGGGGTCATTTGGTAAGATGAGACCAAAATCAACAGGTTTGGGTCAGATAGGAGGCAGTAGGTCTGGAAACAGAAGGGGGAGGGGTTGATTGAGAGAGAGGTGCAGGGGACAGTCAAGTTTGGAAAGGGAAACATTATGATATGGGGGTGTATGGGATGGAATGGTGTTGGCCAGCTTGCAGAGATTGAGGGGAAGATGGATGCTGATCAGTTTGTGTCCATTTTGGAGGACCACCTGCTGCCCAGCCTGGAGGAAAGTGGAATTCCTGAGGAACAGGTAATTTTTCAACAGGATAATGACCCAAAGCACAAGTCAAAGAAGGCCAAGAACTGGATGGAAAACAACAATATTACTCTCCTTGACTGGCCTGCACAGTCTCCAGACCTGAATCCTATTGAGCACCTCTGGGATCATTCAAAAAACAGGCTTAGGAAGTATCCAACACCACCCAAGGGAGTTTGGCAATTTGGGAGAGAGTAGAGGAGGTATGGAATAACATACCACCAGAGGTGTGTCAGAATTTGATAGAGAGTATGCCTAGAAGACTTGAGGCAGTAATTAAGGCTAAGAGGGGCAATACCAAGTACTAGAATTGCAACTTACTATTTCTCTGATACCCTCTCACAAAACTGAGTCAATGGGCCCTTGATTTGAATTTCCCATATCTTCATCACCCCTGATTGGAATTACATAATTTTTAATGGTTGCATAACTCTGATCAGATTCTTTCTTTGATGCACCGACACTTTTTTCATATATGTTTTACATTCACAGCTATTCAATGAATAGTCTAAAATCACCAAACATTGACTCAGTTTTGTGAGTCACTGTAGGTTTGAATTTACATGTTGCGATGTGGAACATGTAGTATTCCACAGATATGCAAACCAAGTTGCCCTCATTGTTGCCATTGATGTTGATGACCTCACAATGGCTGGCAACTCAAAAACTGTGATTCACAAATTTAAGGATGGGCTGCAAACTGTACTCAAAATCAAACCCTTAAGGACTTGAATTTATTATTGGGGATCAAGTTAAAAAGGGACCACAGGTTATGCATGATCTCCTTTTCACAGAAAATGTACGTCCAGAAGATCCTTGAGAGGTTTAATTTACAGGATGCTAATCCACTTACCACCTCACTTGACCCTCATCACAAACTCTGTCTGTTGCAATCCCCATCCACCCCTCACCAGTTAGAAGATGTGCATGGAATACCTTACAGGGAAGCCATTGGCTCCCTCATATACAAAGCACTGGGCACTTGCCTGGACATTTCTTTTGTAGTTTCTTTTCTAGCCCAGTTTATGCAAAATATGGGAAGGCCACACTGGGAAGCAGTAAAATGTGTATTCTGTTACCTCAAAGGAACAAAAGACAATTGTCTTATCATTGGTGGTATGAGGAAAGGCCTTGAAGGATTCTCAGATGCAGATTGGGCATCCCAGGACCATTGCCACTCAATATCTGATTATGTCTTCACAATAGGTGGTGGTGCAGTCTCTGGGAGCTTGAAGAAACAGGCAATTGTTGCAAAAAACCAGTCTTGCACTCATGTCTGCTATTCAACTGCCATTTTTGGTACCTGTGTGTGGGATCAACTGTCTGGATCAATTATATACTTCCTCATTGTATCAGGCCTCCAGACCCAATGGGACATCTTTATATATGTCATATAGTACACTCACATTGTTTCTTATACCATTGTTACTTCCCCACGTACACTGTAGCTTCCAGGATATCCCTATCTCTCAGTCACTGTGTGTCAGGGGAACCCCCAAGAATGGGTCCTAACTGATGCCACACCAACTGAGGAGCACACACATACCAACTGAGATTTGTTCAGTACACCCCCAACTATACTGACCGATGTATATGCCAAACAGGCATTACCAATTGCAGAAGCCATCAATGGACATCAACTACAGCCATCACCTGTACCTTTGGCAGCCGCCGGCTATACTGGTGCCCAGGTTCATCTTCCAACCAATGTGGGGAAAAATTCCCAATACTAGTAGAGTGCCATAGCAACAGGGTATATATATTCATAGTTAGTGGGCAAATGGTTCCCTAGAGTTTTCTCTTTGGATGCCCCTTCGCCAGGTATGCTAGTTGCTGTGTACGTAGTTCCTATACTAAATACTTTGGATCCCCCTTTGCCAGTGCACCACCTAAGGGTACAATGCCTGCGCAGGTTGTCCTTACACTGCCTCCCAAGGTCAGCACTTGATAGGGAATGGCATGGGTTAGCGCTTACATGGGGCAAAGAACACATCTGCGTATATGCAGTCAAAATGATAACCATTCATCCTGTAGCTATGAGAATAGTAAAACAAGTTATGTTTCACATTGATCTATATACTCACCAGGCTTTTAATCAAGAGTGCACAGCACAGGAAGTGCTTGCTCATTGTGGAATCGTCATATGATTTAGTCACAGGTTCTGTGATCCTATTGAAAATGCACCCATTTTTTCTAATATTTCAGTTTGGGACCATTTTGATGTTTGGCTTAACCCTGATTTTAGTTGTGGTAAGTTTCAATGTCACATAAAAATGGAGATATTCTACGGTCTGTTACCAAACCTTTTCTCAGCTGTTCCCAATCCCGATATTTGCCAGGGGCTATATATATTCAGCCTAAGATTTTCACACGCTGGGCGGTTGTTTCTATCATTTGGTCTGTCTCTTCTGCGTATATAATGTTCCTTTTACGATTGTGGGAATCCAAGCCCTCCTTGACGCACATCGCCCGTCAGATCACCAACGAGCTTTTGGGCGGGCCGGAAGGAGGTTGGTTGAATGGGTTGAATGGGAGGATTAGAACTACCCTTACTTTCAGAATTCTAAAATCTAGATGTGTGGGTGGTGTTGGTGTAGGATACGAATTTCGTTAGGGATTGATTATACACCAATTTTTAGACTAACACTGTGAACTAAACTGGTTCCAATTGGGTCAGGTCATCGAGTTCGTGGCTATGTTCACAATGACCCGCAGTGGTTAGGCCCATCACGCTAGATCCTGCGTTGTCGGCTGTGGAAACGAACTGAATTTTTGCCTATGATATGTAGTTGCCGACGATAATATGCTAGCTGAAAGATATTGAGTGAGTGTGTTGTATTCCCGTTCATGCGGCTCCACTTAGGCAATCTATTTCTGCAGCATGACATTGTTTTATTCGGTAGATTTTCGTATAGAAAGATCCATTTTCCAGTTCCAAGTCCAGTGTGCAATCCAAAGGTCAATTGTCCTCCCCACTTCAACTGAAATTTAATCATGATCCTGCTCGTCCTCAATGCAATTTGCATATCTCTTTATCCTCGTCATTTAGGAAGATTTATTGATACATTACAGCCATTCTGGATAATCCAGAGGTCGTACTATACCAGACATGCTTTACTTTCTAGGAGGACATACCAAAGATTCATGCCAAAGTGCTATGATAATCAATGCGAGGTGTTTAAAAGAGTCAGCAGCTGAAGAAGGGAAATCGTTAGAAGATTCCAAATACAGATAGGTAGATTTTTCTTTTCTTTGAAGTGTATGCATGCGATTTCTTGTGTTCAATTATCGGACGGGATGAGTATATCTGTGCAAGGTTGCAATTATTTTTGACATATCCTTTTTAAAACGTGCGACTTTCCTTCCAGTCGGTAGTCCCTACTTTTCCCGTATGACACTACTTAATTAATGTTATCTCATAGTCTCATACAGTGCATCACTGCATACTTAAATGTAGATGGAGATGAAAATATCATGACAAGAGATAACTGTTTGAGCGAACAAACGAGAGTGTTGATTTCTCCTCATAATTCAACTCTGTATACACCGTGAACCTGACCCCAAATCTCAG
>QLPI01019770.1:0-20905 GCA_003314275.1 Chroogomphus rutilus | reverse complement strand
TTCGGGGCACTCCACCTGCTCCTGCAAACATGTCGGTTTGGGTGGCTTATGCATCATGTGACGCACGTTGCCACTTGTGTGCTGTTGGTTATGCAGCTGGATTGAGACCCTAGGAATCTGTCCAATACATGCATATGTATTCTTTTAACGAGGAGAATACTCACTGTTTTTGCAGACCAGCTACATTGTAGCTTCCCTCAAATTCCCTCTGATACCATGGACTAACATAGAACTGATCTGCATGAAGATCATGATATCTTCTGTCTGAAAAGTTGTTCGCCATAGGTGGGGTATGCAAGCAACCGACAGCATCAGTTTCTTCACTTCTGACATCATTCCCAAGATGGCACACAGAGGGTTGATGCTACACGTTGACAAAGCTCCCTCCTGTGGCGGAACATCTCGTGGGCGTGGTAGCGAGGCAGGAAAGCTGGCATTGCGTTAGATAATATATCAAGAACCGAGCATGGTGGCATACTTAGAGAGGCTTGGAGAGTATCTGCATTCACTATACCGATATAAGGTGCGTGTCAGCGTGTCTTCCAGCCATTTGTCCTCCACTGCTCGTTGAAATATGTCGGTGATCGATGGGAACCCAGATAATGGTGTTTCTCGCGGCATATAGTTATATGAGGAGCATGTCAGCATGTCTACCAGCCATTTGTCCTCAACTGCTCGTTGTAATATGCCCGTCAGTGACAGAAAACCAGATAATGGTGGTTCCTCACCGGCATATAGTTGCCATGCATGCTTGTGCGACAGGTGGGAACTATCTGTATGGGAAGTTAACAAAATTGTTTGTATCAAATTTGGAATTGAACCATCCACATACTCGATGACCCATGCATAAGATCTTCATTGGGATGAGGCAATGGGAGGAAGCATATGCCATGATCTGTGAGATAGTGTACACTCGGTTGCTGCACAGGGATCGTATTCGACAACGAATCGTCTTGTAACTGATGCCCTGTATCCTTGATTGTGGCTGGTTTATCTCTGTGGTCTCTTGAATTCAAGGAACGAAAACATTCACCAAGTGGTGGCATGGTGGCAGCCCGTTCTCTTGGTTCACCAAGAGTGAGCATCCTGTGCTGTGGCAGCAAGCATGCACAAGTTATAGTCTATTTCCACGTACGAGATAGATATTGAACTCACTCACAGTTGAAACACTCTGAGCATCTGTTCCAGCAACAGTTTAGCTTAGCCTGTTACAATTGTAAGCAATGAAACCCCCAACTATAATTCATAATTCATGAACCAACGTTGATGGAAACATGATGAAGAGAGAAAAGGACAAGGTGAAATGTAGACAGACAAGGGAGTAAAAACAAGGCAAGGACGGTGGGAAGCAGAAGAGAAGCGACTGGAGACAATGTTGCTTTCTTCGATGTTATATACCCTTCTGTCTGCATAGTTATATCAGTAATTGTGTAGCACGCCGCCCGTACAACAACTTGAAATTTCAAGAATCGCGGTGCTGTGATCCACGCGGGTAGCTTCCTTTCTTCGACAATTCCTGGACTCCCACACAAAAACAATCTTCACTCACATGATGATATGTTTGTTGATTTAGGAGCACGAAGCATGAATCTAGAATTCAATAATCGATTCAAGACGGAGGTTACTGAATCCCGATCATTGTGGAAAATCAAAACCAAGAGTTACATTGTAGTTGAGTGTAATGTTCAACCGAGACAGCGCTGTGATGTGTTGAGAAATCTACGCTTTGATCATGCCACCTGTACCATAACTTTGAAGTTCTTGTGAGGCGGTGGTTTCGCTGAGGTGTTGAGGCCGACGTCAGTTATGTAAACGCCGGAGGTAATTAAACCTTGTGGAAAATTTTTCGCATCCCGACATTACGTGATTAGACCACACTTCCGCACCTCTATTTCTGACAGTGCTGTTGAATTTCCAGGCAGTTCAAACATAAGTGATGGTTATAATTTGAAGAAGGATCTACGTTTACTCAATTGTTACAGATGGGTAAACAACTTGATTGTGATGCCGGCACTCTTTTGCGCAACCCAAAAGTGAGCCAGGCTCAAGCCGGTGCAAGAATAGAGACAAACAAAAATAGGAAAAATAGGGAAGTGGTCAGGGAGTGTGTGACAAAAATGTGGAGGCTTGAAGCCTTTATGGCCATCGAGTGTGAGTTAGGTGAGAAGGATGCAAAGGGAAGTTTGGAGGTATGGAAGCTATATATACTCTAAGGATGCACATGACTTGTATCACAGACTTTGGACATTGCTGGCATTGTCCAATCCACATTTTTTAACTACAGTGTAACTTATGTAACACAAACATGTCACATGACATATTGTAGTGCAAACTCACAATATCTCAACACACCTTCTCAAGTGAAGCACCACATTAGTTAAAAAGAAAACAACTCATTGAAACTGAGTGCAAGCTGTCTCCTCTTCCTCTTTTGACCCTGAGAGTGAAAGTGATTTTTCTTCCCACTGTTGAGCATGACAGCAATATGGCCATGCATGAGCTGGAAAGGACCAGCTAAGTTCTGCCATAGTGGACCTATGGAACCCGGGTGAAATGACAACCCAGCTTAGAAATGGATAATGCACTGAGACACAGGATTACTACAAGAAGTAATAATATTTATTATTTCTGAATAGTATATAATGTGAGATCTAAATGAAACAAGTCCTCAAGACATTAAATCTCATTAATATATCCCTCGATCTACAGGTTATGGGCCCTGGCCATAATTGATAAACTCTATTACACCCTGCATGTTAAATCCGCATGTCGGCGCTTAGCTAGAGACTTCCAGAAGGATTTTCGGAGGGTTCCGAAAGGGTTCCAAAGGGAGAGCTTGTATTCCGAGGGTGGGGGTGAGGATCGGAAATGGGATCAGAATCGGAGCGGACAGAAGTCGGGGACGCCGGGGGTCTTGGGACTGTTCACGGTATAGGGTGGTATGAGTGGTTCGAGGTCGCAGGGACTTGGCTTCAACTTATATGTTGCGCCCTCCTCGATTGTCTGTCCCTAATTCCGGAGAGTCAGAAAGTCCACCGGAAACTAATTGGAAACTACGACACAAAATTAAGTCGATATTCGTACTGGCGAATAGTCCAGTCGACTAGTGGCTTATATATATGTATCTAGTTCTTGTACTATCTTTTACCAAGTAAAGACAAGGGGGGAAGAGAGTACAAGGGGCAATATAAAACGAAGAACAAGGAGTGAGGTACGTGATGATCCTGTACGTCGTCTATCAAAGGAACGGAACCTTGACTTCGGAGTCTTCAGAGGTTCGGAATCGCGGGACCTCGGAATGTATGTCGGACATCTGGAAATCGGTTATTCAAGCTTTGGGCGATCGGAAAGGTTCCAGAAACGGTGCAGGTGGTTGTGGTGTTTAATGTGGGTTTGTTTGGCAGCATGGGCCATAACACTGCACCTTCTATTATGTCTGTTACATTAAACACTTACAAGATAGACCCCTTGAATAGGGATAATTATATTACGTGGAGATGGCACCTAGAATAGATCTCAGAGAATCTAGATCTATAGGTAATAATTGATAGATCAGAAACAGAACCATAGCCGATAGATGCCAGGGCACCTACCAAAGTGGAACAGACCATGATCACTGAATTGAAAAAGAAGGATAAAAAAGCACATAAGGAAATCTGTCTTAGGATATCCGATGAGTATTTGGTATATATTGATCAAAATACTATTGCTACAAACATATGGGGCAGACTGCATGGGAACTTTGAATCTAAAGTGGCAATCAGCATCGTTATTATCTGCCAGGAATTTTTCTGAACAATGGCTGTGGACGATGCTAATATAGAAGAGCACATCTGGAAGATGTGTGGGTTATATCAACAATTGAATGCCAGGGGACAATTAATTACCAATGAAGACTTCAATAATACATTGCTCACATCATTACCTGACACCTAGGCTACATTCATAACCACAATTAATGCAATCGGGACAGCAATCAACTCCAAAACCTTGATCATTAGGATCTTAGATGAAGATCGATAATAGAGCACTGGGACTATTAAACAGATGGCACTTAAGGCACAGCATAACCCCAGTAACAGGTGCAAAAGTGGAGATAAAGCAACTGGTGCTACCAAAGGGAAATGCTGAAATTGTTGCAAAAAGGGGCATTACATCAAAGATTGCTGGGAAAAAGGGGGTGGCAAAGAAGGCCAGGCATCCAAATGTTTTAAGGAGCCATAAGATCGGGACTCTACCAAGCAATCTAAAGATGAGGATATGGCATTTATGGCTTATATTAAGGAGGTCACACCGGTGGCAATCTTGACATCAGACTGGCTGGCTGGCGGACATGGCTGCAACAATGCATATTGCATGTAGTCAAAGCCATTTTATTATATACATGGAAGAAAAATCAGAAATCGATGGAATTACACCAGGAAATTCGTTAAAAACCAGAGGCCATAGTACAATAACAATAGAATTCAAAGTGAATGGTAAAATATTTCCCACCACCTTGTACAATGTCAAACATGCACCAGACTCCCCAAATAACCTTATCTCAGTTGGGCAGCTAACTGATCATGGGCACTCGACCAGATTCACGTCTTCAGGGGTGGAATTCATTTCCAAGGAAAGCACTATATTTGTGATTGGATGGAAGCAAAACTGATTACACAAGATGCATGTGATTACCAAAGCCCCAGGTCAGGCATGGGAATTTGAGGCTGTAACCAAGGGATGAACCTTAGATAAATGGCACTAGGTACTCTGCCATATCAATATCTATACTATCAAGACCCTTCACAAGAATGAATTAGTCCCAGGGCTAACAATTGATGACACACAAGTGCTGACTCAATATATGGCATGTATTCAAGGCAAGCACCAGATGGAGCCATTCCCAAAAGAGTCAAAAGAATGGGTCCAGGAGATTGGCCACCTTGTGGTATCCCATGTGTGGAGCCCAGCCTAAGTAGAAGGTTCAGGGCATGAGCACTACTTTTTTACATACATGGATTACAAGACAAGGTACACCAAGATCTATTTCAGGCTGACCAAGGATCTGGTCACAATTAATTTCCTATAATACAAGGAGTTTCTGTAAATTCAAACTGGTAAAAAAGTCAAAAGAATTAAGACTGACAATGGTAGAGAGTATGTTAATAAAAAATTCCAAGACTATTGCGCACAAAATGGAATTATTATGGAAACCACAGCTCCATGCTCACCGGGCCCAGAATGGCATTGCCGAGCAGATCAATTGAACTCTATTGGAACATGTGCACACTATGATATTCACTAAAGATCTACCTAAGATCTTATAGCCCAAGGTGGTGGCATATTCAAATTATATTAAGAACAGAGTACCTACCCAGGCACTTGGGACAGAAATTACTCCATATGAAGCATTCTTCAGCAAAGAGGCTGATGTGTCAAGATTAAAAGAATTTGTCATGCATTGCTGGGTCATGGTACCAGATCAGGTGAGATCTAAATTAGATCCAAAAGCAGAAGAACATCTATTCATTGGGATAGCTGAGCACTCAAAGGCCTGGAAATATTACAATAAAAAATCAAGGCAAATTCAAATCTCCAGGAACATTACATTTGACAGCTCAGATAACAGATTATATTCAATCCTGAATGAAGATGATGATGTGTCACTCGAGGGAGAGACTATCCCACACAAGTGATCACCCAACCCACCTACATCCATCCCAAATGTAGAAGTACAGACACTGGAACAAGCACCAGCACCTGAAGTATGGCACAGTACCCAAAAATCCAGCAGGCCAGATCACTAGCTACTTGATTCAGGAGAACCAGCCATGTGGCCCGATCAGGTGCTTATCAGCTGGGAAATAGTCACAGAACCAGAGAATTAAACGGAAGCAATTACACGGATCAACTCAGCAATCTGGTACAAGGCAATGATTAATGAAATGGATCAACATGACAAAATAGGCACATGGGAATACAGTGATTTATGAGCAGGATGGAGAGTGATTGGCTGTCACTGGGTATATGCTACAAAAATACAAATAAACAGCAATTTTGACAAGGCAAAAGTGCACCTTGTAGCACAAGGGTTCACATAAAGGCCAGGAATGGATTATTTGAAAGTTTCCTCCCATGTTGTCAAATTTGACTCACTCAAGACATTACTAGCTATCAGAAATTCTCTCAATTGGGAGATCGAGATGATGGATATCAAAGGCACCTATCTTAATTTATCCCTTGAAGAAGATATCTATATGCATCAACCCAAAGGTTCCCATGACAGAGCTAGGCACGTATTAAGATTAAAAAGGGTGCTATATGGACTCAAACAAGCCAGATAGGCTTGGCACCAATGTTTTCGATTGGCACTATTAAGTCTTCATTTCATTCAAAGTTCAGCCAATGTATGCATTTACATCTGGATCAACGGATCTAATACAGATGTAATTTCCACTTATGTGGATGATCTTGGGCTATTTGAAAATAGCCCAAGAGGGATGGAATGTACTAAGAAAGAATTGAACCCCAAGTTCAACATCACAGACCTGGGAGAAATGAAGAAAATATTAGGAATAAGAGTTGAGAGGGACAGGAAAGCAGGGACACTCAAAATTTCTCAAGATGCATATATCGACAAATTGCTCATTTGATTTCATATGCAAGACACTAACCCTGCATCAACACCACTCAACAAAAATACAAAATTAACTACCCCAGAGGAGGTGATAAGCTCACTGGAAATCCCATATGCCAAGGCAATTGGTTCATTAATGTATGTGGTGCTTGGTACCCATCCCAATATATCTTTGCAGTACAACATCTCAGTCAATTCACTATATCATACAGGCCAGAACACTGGACAGCGACCAAACACATGCTCCACTATCTCAAAGGGACACATGATCACAGCATTATATACAAATGGAGTGCCAGCCTTAATTTGGAGGTATTTACCAATTCTGATTATGCTAAAAGATCAGATGTGTTATCTATAGGTGGCTATACAACCATACTAAGAGGAGGGGCAATCGTGTGGAGTTCCAAGAAACAGAAAATGATCGCATTATCAACAATGGAAGCAGAATATACTGCAATGACTGAAGGAGCAAAACAAATCATTTGGCTTAGGAGATTCCTTTAAGATCTCGAAATAGATCAAACCAAACCCACATCTATGTGATCGGACAATCTCAGTGCTATCACACTTTCCTATGATGCTACTTATCACACATAGACTAAACATATTAATGTCACCTAACATTTCATTCATGAACAAGTGGCCTCTAATCAGGTAGCACTCACTTATGTCAGATTTAGGGAAAACCTCACAGATCTAATGACAAAGGCACTAGACATGCACCAGCACAGACATTTATCCAGAGGATTAGGTTTTTGGGCACAGCCCGAATTGAGGGGGAGTGTTGAGGATGGTGGCAATATGGCCATGCATGAGCTGGAAAGGACTGGCTAAGTTCTGCTGTAATGGACCTATGGAACCCAGGTGAAACAACACTCAGCTTAGAAATGGATGATGCACCGAGACACAGGATTACTACAAGAATTAATAATATTTATTATTTCTGAATAGTATATCAAGTATGTAGTGAGATCAAAATGAAACAAGTCCTCAAGACATTAAATCTCATTAATATATCCTTTGATCTACACCCATAACAATAGCAGGTGATCTCTGAGAAATCATGTCCTTTCTTGGCAACAAGCATGGATTCTCTAAGATTGACCTTTGCATCTTCCCTTTTGAAAAATTTGGTATCTTATCATCATACTTCATTTGCAAGCTATGTGATGATATTCTTGAGTGTGATATCTTCTGGACAAATGGCATCCAGCACAACATTGAATTGGGTGTAGACTATAGGTAGTCCATTTGTGAGCACATGATAATATCATTGTATAGCCTCCAGTCCAAAATACATGCCTTTTACCCTACCAATCCACAATGCCATAGTTTCCACAATCTTCTGAGATTTGTTGACCTTCATCTATTCATTAATGAATGTACACCACATAGCCAGCTTTGAGCCAAAGCCTGTAGCCTGATAGATGTACTGTAATTCTTCTTAGACCTTCTTTAGGTTGAGAGATCCTTTATACGGGGCAACTGACCAGCTATGGCCCTCTTGATCATCCTGGCCCTGGTCTGCCTCATCTTCATCTCATACTCCCCAGTGACCTTCCTGGCACCAACCATTTCACTCTCTGGTTTCACAATCATCCCAAAAACATATTCCCACAACCCTCATTCTACCAAGTCTGCTTTTATATGAATCTCCCATTCTGTATAGTTGCCATACATAAGTACAGCACAAATGTTGCATTGTAGTTAGATATAACAGGGGTAATTCAGATGAAGTATGGCTTTACAGCTTTCAAGAAGGAAAATAAGAGGATGAGTCAGTATACTTGAGTCATCCAATATGGGTGTGGTTGAATTATGTTGAATTTCCTCTGAAGCAGATAGTTCAAACATGTATGATGGTTATAATTCCACAAAGGAAAACCTGTTAATGTCCAGCCATGTAGATACTGCTGCTCACATCAGTGAGCTGATCATCTGCTGGTATGGAATCATTTCCCATGGCTTTCTTTTCTTCTTTGGTAGTAGGGCATTGATCTTTAGATAATTTTGTAGTCCAATTTAATAGAGTCATATGAGTCTTGGCATCTTGTAGATTGAACCAGTCTAATATTTTGTCAATATGTGCTTCTTGTAAGAAGGTAATAGTGCTGGCTTCTTTGTTTGATCTATCTTCAGGTTCAAGAGTCAGTACAGCTTGCCTAAATCCTTCATTTTGAAGATTTCTTTGAGATCTACTTTAATACCTTGATTATCATCACATCTATGGCTGCTCCAATCATTGCATAGTCCTTGCCTCTATATCTGTAGAATACTGCTGTAGCAGAGGTTGATTTTATAAATCCTATAATAATTAATGTGTTGGACAGACACTTGTGCCACTCTCTACCAGATTGTTTGAGGTCATAAATGCACTTTTTCAGTAAAAGCACATTATCATTCTTGTTTTTGAAATAGCCCAACAGCTTGTACATATATCAGGTCCTCAAGGCTAGCTTTTAAATATGCGATGTCCATGTCCATCTGATGTATAGGCCAATTGTTCCAAGCCATGATAGTATAAATAGTCTATAGTAACATCATGTGAATAAAGTATATTTTCACAATAATTGGCTTCAAATGTCTGCATGAAGCCTTGAAGAATGAGATGAGACTTTGCACATACTATTGCTCCCTTCTGATCCTTTTCAATATGTGAGTCCATTTACTACCAGTGATATTCATACCTGGCAGTGGAATATTAATTCCTAGACATCTTTGTTAATATGGGCTTTTATTTCTTTATCTGTGGATTTCTTCCATATAGCATCATTTAGGGCTTCTTTTGTAGTCATAGGCAATGTCAAATCTTTATTTATGTATGCAAATTCAACTTGTTTGTCACTTAATGGTTCAGTGCTTATTGCAAGATAGTCACAGTCAGCATTATCATTCTTCTTAATGTTTTGATTTGAATTTATGTGTGAAAGATTTATAATATCACTCCTATTGATTTCATAGGCCAGCATGGTAAAATATTCAATAATGCTTGGGTTAGTTTGAGACCCTTTGTCTGAAGACTCTTTCTTCCTGGAGACAGATTCACCCACTCCTCCTAGGTGAACTGGGTTGAGTAGTCTGCTCATACCTGTCTGGCTTGGTTGTAAGTCTTCAAAATCTCTCAACTAGTTTCTCAATGTCGCCATGATCAGTCAGCTGTCCAAGAATATCATGTGATGGTGGCTAAGGTTCAGAATTGGTAGATACAGTGGATGTGATAGAATATTGGCAACCTTTGGCATATAAATAATTTGTTTATCAGAAGGTAATATGGGAGGTTTTATAGACTTTTCTCCCATGTCAAAAATAATATTATGCTTGATGGTTACCCTCCAGGTATTTAGCTATTATATGCAGTGGCCATCACTTTGAGCAGAGTGCCCAATTCACTTATCTTCCCTAGCTCTAGGTAGTAATTTATTATGTTGCTTGATTTTAACATAGACATTCTTCCCTCACTCATTGTCAAGTACATGTACCAAGGATCCAGTAACTCGGCGGTACAGACTAAAATACTCCATTAGTAACCAAGTACGAACTACTCGATGAGTTGTTCTCGGCTAGACGCACATATCGGTCACATTCCTCATTCCCATCCTACGTCTACTCCTCACTAGGGAACGGCACGGGTCACCCACAGGTCAAATGTGGGTGACCTGCACCTGACCCATGGGAAACCCGAACCCGTCAACCCATGGGTTTTTTCCCACGGGTCGACGGGTGTCGGGTGCGCGCCGCACCCGGACATGTGCATGTCATACGCGTGAGCGTACGGTGCATTCATGTCGGCGCGTTAGTGTCGGCGCGTTGATGTCGGTGCGTTCGTGTCGGCATGTTCATGTCGGCGTGTTTGTGTCAGTGCATGCGCATATGGCGCGTTCGTGTCGGCGCATGCGCATATGGCATGTTCGTGTCAGCGCATGCGCGTGTGGCGCGTTGATGTCGGCCTGTGCACGTACGGCGCGGTCATGTCATACGTGTGCACGTGCGGCGCATGCGTGTTGTATACGCGTGCATATTTGGGGCGACGGGTTGGGCGGGGTCATGGGTGCTCTCGGTGTGACCCACACCCAAACCCAAGGGCACCCGACCCGGTGACCCGTGCGGGTTACCCAAACCCGTGCTATTCCCTACTCCTCACCCCTCGGTCCGCCTCACCTCGGGACTTCCTGCCCTTGTGTTATCCTCGGCTACAGCCTTGTTTTATAATCGGGCATTCCCTATTGTCCTATCCTAGGGCACGTCCTATTATTCTGTCCTTTATTGTTTTATCCCTGTCTTACATTTCTTATTCTAATTTTACTCGCTATGGACAATAACCACATGCTCTGCATATCTTATTGTTCCACATTCCTTATTCCACATGTCGCTTCTTAACCTATATAAGTAGGACATGCATGTACATATTTCCTCATTCTGGGTATCGACTAGGCTTAGGCCCTTCTACCTTCTTCCCTTCTGTTAAGTCCTCGACTCGGGCTGGATTCCTCAGCATCCCCCTGAGTATCTGTCTGTTGCAAATACAGTAGCATGCACGGCAAGTAGGGCACAACGCATGAGTACGTTGAAGCCAACACCACTACTTTTGGCCTGCAGGACTTGGCCATAGTCTGCCCGACCTTTCGCCAACACCCCTCGGCAGTACCAAAGTCCATCAGTAACCCGACGCTTGACACTCATATATGACCCATAAGTTTGGTTTTGTGTGGTAGACTACTGTTAAGTACATGACACTGAGCCTCGGTTCACTCAGTTATACCAGCTCAATGGTCTTTAATGTTAATCCCACACACAAGTGACAAGTCAATTTCCTCACTAGTGCATGGTCTTGGCTCACTATATTCAGTTTATAACTTGGTCCACTTCCCTCTGTTCTATTTTTTCTACCTTTATTTATTCTTTTATGCCCTGCTCTGCTTCCTGTTTTGGAACCATAAAAGAGGTAACCTGAGAACCATGACAAAACTTTGGTATGAAGAAAGCCTGATCAAGTTCTCTGACAAGATGACAGCAAGCTAATGCCTGTCCAGGTTGATGTCCAAAAAGAATTGTTTAGAGGGGGCCTTGGCCGGTGACTTGTGAATTACGTGTAGGGATAATAGTTTATGTTCATGAACTATTATTCTACCCCTGTCTAGGATTATTTCCACGTATGTTCTATAAATCTAGTTTAGTTCTTTTATAATGTTTTTACATACCTTTTATATTTTAGCCGAGAAACCTTCCACTTCGGTAGAAAGGTTGGAGATTTACTCTTTGGAGTCACCTCTGTCAATAAGTCTTAGTAGTCGGTGACCTACTTGTCATGATTTCCCTACTCCTCCTCTTTCTATTACTTGTTATTGGACTCCGCTACTCCACCAGACTATATGTATAGTTCTTAGGTAATTAGTTAAAGCTCAGTCTTGAGCTGGTCAATACACCGACAAGTATCATTGCTCATTTCCCTCTTCTACTCTCCAGTATTGAAGCTCTTGTTGTTGCTGACACTACTTCAGAGAGTGCTGGCAACACTAGATAATCCAATGGATTATGGGTGAAGATTAGATTGTTTTTTTACACTACAGAACTAGCCTCTATATATACTAATTTTAAGCTGATTATGTAACTCCCTAATAAGGCAAGACCTTTTAGAAATTAGTGGAAGTTTATGGAGAGGGATGGAAGGTCCTGGAATCCCCTGGAAGTCACAGTGTCACCCTTGTAGTTACTAATAACAAAAGAAAAGAAATATTCCCACGACTTGTAGTTTTGTGGCTGGTTAGGTCACAAAATATTATTAGTATATGAGCCATGCTTCTGGGCTGACCTTTATGTAATAGCTATTTTATAAGCCCAGGAATTTGTTGTACAAGTTGATCTGAGAACTTGACCTAGGAATTTGGTGCCATTTTCTGTGTATTAAGTAATAGACACCCAATTATGGTTCTTTGTGGGTCCAAATAGAAATAGACAAAAAAGATATGTTTTTGAGGATTTTCCTTGGACCTAAGGGTTTGTTATTTAAGAGTTAATTAATCGTGAGTAATTTACTCTTAAATGGCCAGTCAAAAGTTATTATATTTTTTTGGTAGTCAATTCAAGACTGATTTGTTAAATGATTTTCTGAGAAAGGGAGGTTTGGAATCCAATATACTGATCCAAGTTCAGTGGGCCTTCATGTCCAGTGGAGAATTTCCCATTCTCCAACACTTCCCCTTGGATACGATTATTGTTCTATTTTTGGCTATGCCTTTATTGTTTTATTTTCAGTTATACTTGTCAGGTGTCGGGAATGCTGACCATATGTGGGCCAAGTGCTACTGCAATAGTGCCATCTTCACAGTGTTGGCGGGAGTCAGCCAAGTTCTGGAGACCAATCAGGTGGCTTGGCTTTAACATACTTATGCATCGTGCCCTACTTTCTGTGTGTGCCACTGATTTCTGACAGAAGGAATACCCATAAGGGTGCCAAGGGTGCCGGCCCAAGGGAGGACTTCAGACAGGAGGAGAGAAGACAAGGAGGCTGATGCAAGTTGATATCCAGAATGAGGAACTATCTACATGCATGCGCTACTTATATAAATTAAGAAGCGAGATGTGGAATAAGGAATGAAGAACAATAAGGTATGCAGAGCATGTGGGGGCATTGTCTACAATGATCAAGAATAGAATGAAGGAATGTAAGTGAGAATAGAATCATGAAAATAGGATAATAGAAATATAGCCAAGAAGAGGACAATAGCAAGTGATCGACTATAAAACAATAGGGTCATGGCTGAGGATAAAACAAGGAATAAATGTCCTGAAGTAGAATGGGCGCAGGGATAAGGAGTGGTCAGGGTGGGGTTAATGGATGATGAATGAGGAAGGAGTAGATGAGGGATGGGTATGAGGAATATAGATGGTAAATGTGTCAAGCCAAGATAAACTTACCAAGTGACTAGCTTTCAATTTATTTCTTCATGTTTATGTAATAAATTTTATTGGTTGAGATATTGCAATTTTTTGACAGTGACTTATTGGACCAGTTTTGTTGCCTTCAAATGTGTGATTACAATCAGAGGTATAGTTAGGTTGGTATGGTCACATGACTTGTGTCAGAGTTATAATTGGGTCATGTGATCACAAATAGTTCAATATTGAACAAATAGACCATAACAATCTTCTTCAACAAACCATGAAATCCCTCTCCCCTGTTCAAGTTGACTATATCCCTTCTCAGCTTGATGCTGGCCATTCCACCTTCTATATTCAACTCTCTACTGGTGTAGGCCATGCCACCATCTGCAGACTTTGCTCTAAGCACCACCCTGACCTCCCAAAAGCTATTGGAGGATGCCCATCCAAGCTATCTCCTACTAATATTCGACATACTGTTCACCTTATCAGCTCTCAAAAAGCTCAAAATGCAGTGCTGTTATAGCCCATGCCACCAATAAACCCACATTAATCTCCACAACCACCTGCACCATTTCTGGGAGCTTTCTGACTGCTCAAAGCCTGAATAACTGCTTTCTAAATTCCATTGTATCAACCTGAGGTTCCGCATTCTCAAACCTCTGAAGATTCCGAAGCCAAGGTTCCGCTACTTTGATAAACAATGCACAGGATCATTGCATACCTCACTCCCTTGTTTTTGTTCTGTATTGCCCCTTGTACTCTCTTCCCCCCTTGTCTTTACTTGGCAAAAGTTAGTACAAAGACTAGATACATGTATATAAGTCACCAGTCAACTGGACTATTTGCCAGTATGAATATCGACTTAATTTCATGTCATAGTTTCCAATTCAGTTCCAGTAAACTTTCCAACTTTCCAAAATTAGGGACAGATGATCAAGGAGGGTACAACACATAAGTTGAAGCCAAGTCCCTGCGACCTCGAACCACTTGAATCACCTAGTACCACAAATAGTCTTAGACCCCCCGGCACTTCCCATCTTTCCACCCCTTTCCAATTCCGACCGTGAACCCACGACCTTAGTCCCTCTGCCTCTAGAATACGAACCCCCCCTGGAAAACTATTCAGAACCTCTGGAAAACCCTTCCGGAAGCCTCTAACTAAGTGCTGACATGTGGATTTAATAAGTGCAAGTTACCAGGACCTTTCAGGATATCATCAATGTACCTCTCTCCACTCACACTGTGTGTAGGAAGCTGAAAGAAGCTGGATTAAAGGCTGTGGTGAAGAAGAAATGGTCTATACTCTCTCAGAGACTCAGGAAGGAGAGGTTAGATTTTGCTATTGCTCACCAGCATTGGACTGGAAGAGGGTTGTGTGGTCAGATGAGACAAAGATCAATAGACTAGGGTTATATGGCAAGAAATGGGCTTGGAAGAAGGCAAGAGAGGGGCTGAGTAATAGGCTGGTTGAGGGAACATTAAAATTTAGTGGAGGTTCTATAATGGTTTGGGGCTGTATGACATGGGATGGGCCAGGATATACTATCAAGATTGATAGAAGGATGGATGGGGATCTCTATGTCCAGATTTTGGAGGATGATCTTCAGTCCAGTCTAGAGTACTATGGTAAAACTTCTGCTGATATTATTTTTCAACAGGATAATGATCCAAAGCATACCTGCAAAAAGGCCAAGGAATGGTTTGCAAACAACCATTTTGAGGTTCTTTCATGGCCAGCATAGTCTCCATATCTTAATCCAATTGAGCATCTGTGAAGTCATCTGAAGAGGAAGCTTGGAGAGTACAATCAGTCACCAGGAGAGATGATAGAGATTTGGGAGAGGATACAAGAGGTTTGGAACAAGATAGAGCCTTCAGTGTGTCAGGGATTGATTGAGAGTATGCCTAGGAGGGTTTTAGCTATGCTAAAGGCAAAGGGAGGATATACCAAATATTAATTATAATGAGTTTTTGATCATCTAGACAAGAGCAACAAAACTGGTCCAATGAGTCACTGTCAAAAGATTGCAATATCTAAACCAATCAAAATCATTACATGAACATGAGGAGACCAATCGAAAGCTGAGATGCAGAGGTATCTGTGAGAATATTCTTAGATTTTATAGAACTTTATTTGGTTCATAAAATTTGGAGCAAGTGAAAAGTGCCAAACATTGGACCAGTTTTGTAAGTCACTGTAGATAATTTGTCATTCTGAATATCAACTTTTCAACCCCCATATCCTCCTGTCTGAAGTCCTTACTCAGGCCAATACCCTCAGCACCCTCCTGAATTACTCTCCTCTCTGAAATCAGTGACACACACAGAAAGTAGGGCTTAATACATGAGTATGTTGAAGCCAGCCACATCTGATTGGTCTACTGGACTTGGCTGATACCTAGCCAGCATTGTGAAGTTGGTAATTTTTCATTAGTACTTGGCACATACAACCTCGGCACTTCCCATGCTTGACAACTATCTTATAAAGAGTCCTATCTGGTTGAGCTTATGTATGCATGCAATTTTTGATATAATTAGCATGATGAATGGCATATCCCTATAGATTCTTTGGAAGATTGGATTCTATTAGCATGGCTGGGTTTTTTCAACTAATAGTCTGGGAAGAGGAGGACATATGAGAATATGTTCATGCACTCTCATCTTATAATTAAGAGTGAGTTGAATATGTTGGGAACCATTGAGCAGAAAACACATATTTTTAACAATTTTTATCAAACTTAGGACCTTTATGACAACTTTACAAGTGAACATGTTCAAGCTATAGTCATGGTACACCTTCATGATTTTTATTCAATTTTATCCAACAAATCTGTGTTACTAAGTGTACATATATGCACAATATGCATACAATATCACTATTTTGTGCTGATCTTAACAACATCTAGCCTATATGGCTATCTGTTTTGATAAGATATTCAAGATGCATCATTATGATTTTTTCTGGTATTTTTCTACATTTTTCCAATCATTAATCCAACTTCTATTACGATTTTTCTCTGTCCATGCATTGATGGCCCCATGTGACATCACATACAGTCATGCATTCCAATGAGCCTACAAACAAAGATGGGGTGTTACACTATCTAGTACTGGCTATTAGATACTGTAATACTCTATCTACCAATATAATATGCTGATGAACACCCGCAAATGTGTAGAAATTAGTTACAAGTCATCGAAGGTTTATCGCTACCAGCACTTATGTCAAATACATTCCCCATCCATTACCACTTCCCCTACCAACTTCTACTCTACAAGACACTTATATCACCATTCCATCTATCTCTCATTTGAATCTCTATCTACCTTGACCACCTCAAGCCCAGACATTCACTCTTATCCCAATTGGGATAAAGAGAAGCACCTGTTCACCAGCATACCATTGTAGGACCAGCTCAAATGTGGCAATATATTCTCTGTAACAAAAGTGTTTGCTTTTACGGCACATAGTTGATATGTATATTTTCTATTATATTGTGATGTATTTTTCTCCCCCAATCCTCTGTGTAAAATTATTTCCTCCATGATGTCATGTATGTCTTATTTTCTCATGTGTCAAGCCCACAATACCAAGCCACAGTTCACTCAGTAGTACCAACCAAATGACCCTTACTGTTAATCCCACACACCGGTGGCAAGCCATTCCTCACTGTTGTGAATTATTGAGCAGAAAAAATACATATTTTTAATGATTTTACAAAACTTATGATCCTTATGACAAGTTTACAAATGAATATATTCAAGCCACAGTCATGGTATATTACCATGATTTTTCTGCAATTTTATCCGATGGATCCGTGTCACTAAGTATGCATATATGTGCAATATGCATACAATCTCAGTATTTCGTGCCGATTTTAATGACGTCGAGCCTATATGGCTATTTTCTTCAATACGATATTCAAGATGCATTATCGCGATTATCCCAGCATTTTTCCATATTTTTCCGATCCCTATATCGACTTCTAATATGATTTTTCTCCACCGATGGCCCCGTGTGACATCACATGCAGTCACATGTACCAATGGATATACAGGCGAAGATTCAGTATTACAATATCTAATACCGGTTATTAGATAGTGTAGTACTTAATCTATTAATATAATGTACTAACATCCACTTACACAAACATGAAAATTAGTTATAGGGCATCGAAGATGCATTGCCGCCAGCGCTTATGTCAAAACATTCGCGATCCACCATCCTCTTTTCCTTATCAACTTCTATTCTACAAGACATATACTATACTATTCCATCAACCTCCCACTCGAGTTTCTATTCATTCCGACTATCCCAGCACAAGATAATTACCTCTATCCCGATTAGGATGAAGCAAAGCACCTGTTCACCAGTGTCCAGTCATTGGACCGGCTTGAGCATGGCACAATATTCTTCTTAACCAAAGTGTTCGCTTTTGCGGCACATAGTTCACATGTACGTTTTCTATTGTATTTCAATGTATTTTTCTCTTCCAATTCCTTGTGTAAAAATATTTCCTTCATGATGTCAAATGTGCATCATTTTCTCATGTAATCTTGTCTCTCTGAGTTTCTGTACCTCCTATGTGTATCATATATAATGTATATGTTGTAAAAACAAAATGTAATCAAGTGTTTCATCTTCTATTGCCCAGAAATTTAAAATCTTTATTTTCTTTGTCTTCTGCTTAAATTGCAGAATTTTTCTTTATTTTACTCCACATTTCCGGCTCTTAATTCTGTCACTCACTAGTACATGGTCTCAGCTCAGTACATTTGGTTCATCATTTGGTTCACATTCCTCATCCCACCCCTCCTATTCCTTATTATTCCTTCATCCCCCATCCTTTCCTTCACTTATTTTCCCTCAGGACATTCACTATTCACTTATTATTCGGACGCGGCCCTATTGTTTTATATTTGGCTACTTTTCATTGTTCTAATTTCACTCACACTTCTACTTGTTTTTTATCGGTCATATCTCGTTGTTTCATTCTCATCTATATCTTATTGTTCTATTCTAGATCACTGTGGACAATACTTCCACATGGTCTCCATACCTTATTCTTTTCTCCATGTCTTATGCCACCCTTAGTCCACATTCTGCCTCTTAACCTATACAAGTAGCAGATGCATGTACATAGTTCTTCAGTCTGAGTATCAACTAGGTTTATGCCTTCCTGCTCTCCTTCCCTCTGTCTAGTGGGCCGATACTCTCAGCATCCTCCTGAGTATCTCTTCTGTTCCAAATTAGTAGCATACACAGAAAGTAGGGTGCAACACATGAGCACATTGAAGCCAAGCCACTATGACTAGCCTGCAGGACTTGGCCAGTTCCTGCCTGCACCTTCAGCATTACCGAGGCCTGACATCATGTAACATTGTTTCTCTGAGTTTCTTTGCCTCCTATCTGTATCATATATAGTGTATGCATTGTAAAAACAAAATGTAATCACTTCTGCTATCTTCTATTACCCCAGAAGTTGAAAATCCTTTATTTTCCTTCATTTCCTGCTTAAATTGCAGATTTCTCTTTATTTTACTCCACACCTCTGGCTCTTAATCCTGTCAGAATAGAGTGGGCTTAGTAATCAGAGTGGAATGGTGCCTTGAACTCTGCCTCATATTCTACTCTACTCCTATCATTGTATGCTGGTCTAGATGTCATTCCAAGAATAATATATAGTTCATGACTTTCTAGAAAATAGACTGCCTCTCCTATCACACATGACTGGTTATATATTGGGTGGGATCTTCTCCTGAGTGAGAAATGTGCTGGTAGAGGTACTTTCTGCCTCAATATATGAATCATAACTGTTGTAGCATTGTATAGGAATGAGCTCTGGAGAAGATATGATGATGTATGAGAAGTCTGATTATTGTAGGGCTGTGTAGAATGGTTGACTGTGTGATGTGGCAACAGTGAAAGTAATATGAGATAAGTACTGTCAGAGTCAAATATATAACATGCTTGAGATTGACAGCTTCACAAGTGCAAGAAGGCATTTAGGTATTAATTACCTGAAGGGAACCTACACTGGTTTCCCATGACTTACAAGAGTGAGGCTATAAGATTTTGTCTTGCTGAGATAATGTAAAACATGTTATAAAGCTATCCAGTAGATTAAACCAGTATTTGTATTAAACTGGCTCAATTTATTAGTGACATATGTAATGTCAGGTTGTATAGCCATAGAGGCATAAGTGTGCCAATGCTGGCAAGGTATGGGATTTTTGCCATTTTTTCTTATTCTTCACCAGACTTTGGGGACATAGATTTTAACAATATAACATTTGAGTCAAGTAGTGTGGAGACAATGTCAGACTTGTCCATTCTGCAGTGTGACAGGATTGCGTCAATATATGCACTTTGAGTAAGAGAGATCATGCGATTCTTACAATCACATGTAATTGCCATGCTAAGGAACCATTTAGTCTGTCTCATGTCAATAATATCAATGACACATCAAAGGTCAAAGACTGCTTTTTTGAAGAGTTTTGGGGTTAATCATAGCCACTGCCATATTGTCAACATAGACTGTGGTCATGGCTTGTCCTAAATCACTTTGCCTGATAAAGATACTGTGATCCATGCTTACTCTGACAAATCCAGCTCTGTATATCTCCTCATATAACCATGCACACTAGCTTCTTCTAGCCTGTCTTCGTCCATATATGGATTTGTATAGTTTATATACCTAGTACTCCCTCCCTTTCTCTTTTCTTCCTTTGGGTTGTTCCATGTATATGTCTTCTGTGAGTTCACCATGTGTCAAGTCCATGATACCGAGCTCCTATCCACTCAGCAATACCGACCGACCAACCCCTACCCACATCAACCCTCACTACCATGTGGTCTCGGTTTGGTACAACCAGTTCATTGTCTGAACTACTCTTCTCACCCTACCCCCTCCACCCTATTCTCTCTTTCCTGGACCATTCTCTTACCTGTTCTCCCTTGGAACATTTACTGTTCTTTTATTATTTGGTTGCAGCCCTATTGTAATATCTTCAGCTGTTTCTATTGTTCTATTCTCATCCACTCTCTCATTATCTTATTCTCAGCCATCTTTCATTATTCTATTCTTGCTTACTGTCAAGTACACATACTGGGTGTCTGGTAATTCAGCAGTGCTGACCAAGTAAATCGGACTATGTCCACACACAAGTTCAAGCCGCATGCAAGTTGCCGGCGCGGGTGGTATAGGCCTGTATTTAATGGCCTTTGGCCCAATAATTGTGCGATCATCTGTAGGTAAAATAGGAGTAATTGAGGGCAATTTTGGTGCCTCAAATATAATATTCCACTCCACAGATACCCGTCGACTATCCGGCCAATATATACAATGGCCATCGCTTTGAGCAGAGTGACCGATCCACTTAGCTTTCTTGGCTCTAGGT
>QLPI01019754.1:0-10037 GCA_003314275.1 Chroogomphus rutilus | reverse complement strand
GACCTCCAGAACGACGACGAATCTCACTGTGACGGGCTGGTAGAGCTGAGGATCCGGAAGGAATTCTAGGTTCCATGGATAAGCTAAGCCCTCAGGAAACTGTAGTCTTCAGAGACTTTCGACGGTAACTAGTTGTGGTTTATTCTCTATAGGTGCGTACGAGTCCGATCTGGCGGATACTTTGTAAGGCCGATCTGTACTTTAAGGCCGATCTGTACTTTGTAAGGCCGATCTGGTGGATGATTTGCAAGGGATTATGCACCTCCACGAAACCGGGTCACACGGGTCACACACACACACACTACATGCAGTAATGCAGGATATTTAACTGCAAAACTGCCCACGTATCCCCTGTAGCCCTAGTGATTTTCTTCAAGTTCAAAGTGAAGCTATTGAACCATACTTGGACACAATAATGACATCTAAATTCGAGCTATCCAACCTATTTTCTACGGAGGGTAAGTCTTCTCTGGTATCTACTACCAAGTTACATCAATACTGGTATATGCAGGGCTAGTCGCTGTCGTGACTGGAGGCGGCTCTGGAATAGGCTTGATGATTGCGACTGCATTACAAAGTAACGGAGCTACAGTGTACATCGTTGGTCGACGGTGTGTTTCCAGGACATGCATGTATCGAACATCAGAAGATGATCCGCATCTCATCGCACAGCAAAGAAGTGTTGGAGAAGGCTGCCAAAGAACATGCTGCAAGTAACACAATTTCAAAATTATTTTTTTACTTATGCCATTCCAGAAACATGGCAAAATCATCCCCATCGAAGGCGATGTAACATCCAGGGACTCCTTACTCTCCATCGTCTCCACCATCAGCTCTCAGACCGGATATATCAACCTCCTTGTCAACAACTCTGGAACATATGGACCAAACGTCAAGCTACCACCGACGACCTCAGATATCAAAGACCTGCAGAGGCTTCTTTGGGAAGTAAAACCGGAAGCATTTCAAGAAACATTCAACGTGAATGTCACGGGCGTGTACTTCACCACTATCGCATTCCTTGACCTTCTCGACAAGGGGAACAAGCATGGCGGGATTCCTGGGGTGACTAGCCAGGTGGTCACAATTTCCTCAATCGCCGGCTTCAGACGAGATGGAGGAAGTACTGCAATGTCTTACCACACCAGCAAGGCAGCGGTGACCCACCTCGGGAAGATCCTAGCAAACTTACTCAAAGACTGGCACATTCGTAGCAATATCATTGCACCGGGTATTTACCCTTCTGGTACGCTCAACGGCCCTCTGAAAGACCGAAATAACTGACATTTCATACCTGAATAGATATGACTACAGGTTGGGTTGGGGACACGGTATCCAAGGATATGGTACCAATCCAGCGGATTGGAAAAGATGAAGATATGGTAAGTGTCATGATCGTGTGAGTCGTAGATATCCGACGTTAAACACAAGCATGTAAGGGTGGTCTTATCTTATATCTGGCGAGTCGAGCGGGGAGTTATGTTAACGGAAATGTGTCTGTTACTGACGGGGGAAGACTTGGATTGTTTTCGGCCACCTACTGATCTCGCCTTGCTGCCTAAGCCTCCCCTGATGTATTCTAATACGAACCCTTCTCGAATATTCGACTACGTGAGAATGCTCGATTGTTGGAATGGCAAACTTATATTGCGCAGGTTGTCAACCTAAGACCAATGTTCAGAGGACAGATCTATACAATGCGAGCGAGAAAGTGCTTAAGATGAATGTTCAGAGGACAAATCTGAACATTTGTCTTGCATAGTTATCCTACTTATACCTGTAACTCGGTGAGAGATCCCCGTAAATAAGATAGAGACATGTTTTGGATCTCAATGAGTCATTTCCCTTGATACCACAGATTGATCACTCAAACGTCGTGCTTACTATCTTTAACAACATGCTCTTTCCTTTTGATGTTCACCTAGGCTGTATGCTTGTAGAATGTATGACGAATTTATGATCCGCTGTGAAATGATTAAGATTTCGTTAATTGTTTTCAAAGCTGTAACCTCTGCTACTTATTCTTAAAATGTTCAGACCAATTCTGGATTGCTTCCACGGATGCCGTACAAGTCGACACTATGAACTCAATATGAACTCTTATAATTTGCGTAGCTTCTCTCATATACACAAACATACACGGATAGAATAATGACATCCAAGTTCCAAACGTTTTACCTGTATTCTAGTGAAAAGTATGTATTCTCATAATCTATTCTATTCCTGATGATTTGTTGTCACATTACAGTGTTCAACAAGCAACGGGTGCCACACTGTACGTGGTTGTTCGACGGTGTGTTTCGGACGTGAATATGATGTTGAACTTTTGACCTTCAAGAGTCAACTTACCTCGCATCACCAGTTAGAAACTTTTAGGGGCCGTGGTCAAATAGCATACTAGTGGAACACGTCTTGTTCAAAAAATTATATTATTCCGTTTACAAACACGACATATCCATCTCCTTCCCAGGCGACGTAGCCCCCAAGACCTCCCTATAGCAACATTTTATAACTTGCGAGTAAAGCGGGAGGGTATATTGACGGAAATTTATACTTGACTCACAGGGAAGGCAGCCGAATTTTCCCAAAAAAATAATTCTTCATTGACGAAAGCATTTTTACAGATACCATAGGTCACCAAAGCTTTACTACCTATGGTGCCAATAGGTGCTTATTCTCGAAATTTCTAGAATATTTCACAGTTATGAGAGTAACAAATTTGTCTTATTATTTGATGAGCACAAGTAGATATGTTGTCGGACACATCAACACGGCCACTTCTGCACAACCAAAATAGGCCACGTCGTTTTTGTCCAAACCTTTATTCCTCTAGCGAGAAGACTCCTTTGTGTAAAGTTATTAACTTCCCCAGAGCAATTTTGCCACAAGTCAAATTCAGGGAGAAATTATAGAGCAGGCCAGATTTGACCAAGACTGTGTAACACCTGCCTAGAATGGCATCTGTCTGGCAACGCTGTCTGGCACTCGTCCTGTGATGTGTAGGACTTTGAGGGCAAATTTCTTAACCCGATTCTGAGCATCCTTTGCTCCAAGGCCTGAGCAATAGGCCTCCATCCAGCCAATCATGCAAAGTTCCCAACGCTCAAATAGTTTTGAACTCAACAGATGCCAGAAAAATCAGAAGATTTGTTTGGAGTGTCGAAAAAGTATATTCTCAATTCTTGCGCTGATACCATTTGATAACACCCCAGAAGTTGAGTTCACAGTGGAACTTAGGAAAAATTTTGTTCGTGAATCCAACTACGTACCACATAGTCATTCAAGTGTTTTCTAAACTTTACAACGCGAAAGCGGCTGCGCGCCACATTATAAACGATTAAACAATTATAAATAGTATTCTTTTCTTGGCCAAAAGATTTGGCGGCACACAAGAGGCGGCGTCTAAGTTTGTGGCACATGCGTTGCGTTACATAATACAAATGCAGAGGGATAATATCACGCGGTTACTTGGGAAGTTCTAGAAGCAATCAGCATCGTGAGAGGCTTTCGCCTATGGAGGTTTTCCCCTTACTGGCAGCGGCTCCTGCCTGGCGGCGCACAACTGTCTCAAGTTGAAACAAGCTGACTTCGACAAGAATCATAATGTCGACCTCCAATGGTGTCCTTTCGCTAGACTTATTTTCTGCTGAGGGTGAATGTGCCCTAGAAACAACTATCGACTGACTTTGATTGACCTCATGGTAATACTGTAGGATTGGTCGCTGTCATCACAGGTGGTGGTACCGGTATCGGATTGATGATGGCTGCGGCATTGGAGAACAACGGCGCCACGGTATATATCGTTGGTCGACGGTTTGTACAACCCAGTATCTGCTTGTGGTATCCCCAGAACACGGTGCGATCATAGGTTTCTCATCCCTCTAGAAAGGATGTTTTGGAAAAGGCGGCTAAGGAGAAGGCAGTGAGTTATTTGTGTTGTTGTCCTAAGTCCTAAACCAAAGCCACGACTAAGAAACACGGAAAAATAATCCCTCTACAAGGTGATGTGACCTCACGTGAATCCTTGCTCTCCATGGTGGCAACCATTGAGGCCCAAACGGGCTACATCAATCTTCTCGTCAACAACTCCGGCATCTTTGGCCCAGTGATCAAATATCCCCGGTCAACAGATAAGATCCAGAACTTTCAGAAATGTCTTTGGGCGGCCTCACCAGAAGCGTTTCAGAAAACATTCGAGGTCAATAACACGGCGGTATATTTCACCACTGTTGCGTTCCTGGATCTCCTCGATAAAGGCAATAAACATGGGGGCATACCTGGCGTAACGAGCCAAGTGATCATCACGGCTTCTATTGCTGGCCTCAGGAGGGAGGGAAGGTCCCCTGGGGTTGCCTATGCCGTTAGCAAGGCAGCAGTGATCCAACTAGGAAAGATCTTATCCAATATTCTCGTCGATTATGATATTAGGTGCAACGTCATTTGCCCAGGCATATATCCATCGGGTAAATACTTCCTTCTCTCTCTCAGCAATGGCTATTGAAACTTTGGTCAATAGAAATGACAGCACCATACAATCTTCCGGAAGTATTATCTCCAAAGTCCGTTCCCATGAAACGAGCTGGGTCAATAGAAGAGATGGTAAAGTCCCCGCAGGTTAGGAGAGAAGAGTGTTTTGACCAAATTTATCTCTTTATCACCAGGGGGGTCTCATTCTCTACCTCGCGACGCGTGCTGGAGCATATGTAACAGGAGACGTCTCCATAACTGATGGAGGTAGACTTGGGGTATTTCCTGCTACTTACTGAATGGTCTGAGGGTTGGAGAACGACGGTGGCGCTTCTTCATTGAAAGTCGGATACACAGTGAAGCGTTGCATTCTTTTCATTCTGGAAATAAATTCACCCGTGCCTCGTAAATAATGATTTGTGGTTTTATGAGATACAGCCGTTCAGGCGGTCATAAGTATCAAGAAAGGGAACATCTTGAAACATGACTATTAACATCTTGCCCCAAGTCAGCGAGCATGATCAATATCGGAAACATGAATCACAAATTTTAATTGACAACATGAGAAAACTTTCTGTCTTGACCAGAAAAAGTATGTCGAAAACATACTCATCAAGCTTCATGTTGGCAGTAGTCATTGTCTGTGGTTCCAACTTTGGAGTGGGTGTGCTGACAACATTGCCCTTTTTCTTCCACCAGTCAGGGTACTGGCCTTCCATCCCTCCTCCAGGTTTAAAACATTTGTCAATAGTGTGCCCTTACTCTTCAGCATACTGGGTTTGAGCAGGTGAGGGAGCTATGTGCTGTCTTTTGCTGTGTTGTTGCAAGTACTTGGCTGGTTTGTGGGGTTGATGATGAGTTTTTGCGATAACATCCACAAGACTTCAACTTCATTTTTGTGGTAAAGGCAAGGGAGTAAAGTGAATGATTTCGTGGGTCCAGAAACGGTGCGAGATTCTTGAGACAAACCACTATAGAAACGTGTACAGCGTCATGCTCTTTCCGACCGTCCAGGAAACAACCAACCAGGCATGCACGAATGAGTAGATTACTTCAGAGTGGCAACATATTCGTCTACCCAAAACGACACGAATAGCACCATATATATATATATATATAAAATATACAGTAGGGTTAGGGTTAAGACTACCAAAGAGCCAAAAAAAAGGGGAGCCCGGCCACTCCGAGGAGCGAACCAGGACAGGAAAATATTGAGACGGTGCATGCGGCCTAAACCGCATACAAGCTACAAGAGCTGGCTGAGGACAAATGTGTCGCCGTGCTATGGTCAGCTCTCACAGCCCGTAGGCGCAACACTTGAAAGCACCTACGCCATCAAGGTAAGTATGAAGAAACAGTTATCCGTGAATCCAGCATTTATAGTACCCTTCAAGCGCCCAGCACAGACCCCCGTTTAATGGGGGACACACACATAGGCTGGTTATGCAGTGCAACCCTTGCTTAGAATAGTAGTCGCTAGCTCATATATAGCACCCTCACGACGAATCACAGGAATATTTGTGATGTTCGACAAACCTAAAACTAAAAAAAACATTGTTTTATACACAATACGACTTTGGAACAAGTAAGAACTATAGAGGACAACACTAATCTTGATTATAGGTACAGGAGGGGTTACAACATTAGGAATACAATGTTATTATATACATATTCCTAGACTTCCGCCAGCTAAAGAGGTTTTCTAGTACAATGTTGTTTTTCGGACATGAAACTTTGAAAGATGGTGGGTAACGGACAACATATTGCACTGATAGATCATAGAGTCATTAACACTCTGAAACCATCAGATATGCTAAAACAAGCTCTACCCCAGAAGAATCAGAAATTTGCTTAATATATTCAAAATAAGATTACAGAAGAGAGAGGCTACAGTCTAAACTTCATTAACAAGTCACTCTACCGAGTAAAATGGAAATAGAGAGTCATTATTTGAAAACTGTAAAGAAGAGCAAAGAGATCTCATTTCTCTTTAAAATATACTACAATCCAATCATATCACACCAATTCCTGCATCAATCCCTCAATGAATTCTCTGCTGCCATCAAAGACATTACAGATCTTCCTACAAAAATGTCTTCACCAATAATATTATGCTACAAAGCATCCCCAAAACTGCTCACACAATTTCTATCTGATAGGAAAATGTCATGATTTCTCCCTTCTCCTCTCTCTATTACTTGTTACTGGACTCTGCTACTCTGCCAGACTATATGTACAGTTCTTAGGTAATTAGTTAAAGCTCAGTCTTGAGGATTTGTGGGGTTGATGATGAGTTGAGTTTTGCAATAACATCCACAAGACTTCAACTTCATTTTTTGGTAAAGGCAAGGGAGTAAAGTGAATGGTTTTGTAGATCCTGAAACGGTGCGAGATTCTTGAGACAAACCACTATAGAAACATGTACAGCGTCATGCTCTTTTCGACTGCCCCAGGAAACAACCAGGCATGCACGAAGAGTAGATTAATTCAGAGTGGCAACATATTCGTCTACCCAAAATGACTCGAATAACACCATATATATATATAAAATATACAGTAGGGTTAGGGTTAAGACTACCAAAGAGCCAAAAAAAAGGGAGCCCGGCCACTCCGAGGAGCGAACCAGGTCAGGAAAATATTGAGACGGTGCATGCGGCCTAGACCGCATACAAGCTACAAGAGCTGGCTGAGGGCAAATGTGTCGCCGTGCTATGGTCAGCTCTCACAGCCCGTAGGCGCAACACTTGAAAGCACCTACGCCATCAAGGTAAGTATGAAGAAACAGTTCTCCGTGAATCCAGCATTTATAGTACCCTTCAAGCGCCCAGCACAGACCCCGTTTAATGGGGGACACACACATAGGCTGGCTATGCAGTGCAACCCTTGCTTAGAATAGTAGTCGCTAGCTCATATATAGCACCCTCACAACGAACCACAGGAATATTTGTGGTGTTCGACAAACTTAAAACTAAAAAAAACACTGTTTTATACACAATACGACTTTGGAACGAGGAGGAACTATAGAAGACGACACTAATCTCGATTATAGGCACAGGAGGGGTTACAACATTAGGGATACAATGTTATTATATACATATTCCTAGACTTCCACCAGCTAAAGAAAGCCACTACGACTGGCCTGCAGGACTTGGCCAGTTCCCGCCCGTACCTTTGGCATTACCGAGGCCTGACACATAGTAAATCCTTGAGGCAGAAACGGTTTTATTGTTAGTAATCGTCCCCTGAGAAGTTCCACCATTTAAAGTCCTATCTTATTCTATCACAAAAAAAGGATTGGTCAGTCGAGACTTGGCGCTTGAACTCTTAACTTACTTCTTGATTTGCTTTTCCAAAGCTGGCCTCATGTACTATTCGTGTTTTCAATTGTGAACGAGGCTCACATCCAGGGATGGCGCAACATCATGCTATGAGATACACCATGTAGCTATGCCTTGTAAAGACTAGCAGCCATCTTTTGACAATGGTCAGTAGAAGAATCCTTGCTACAGACAATGTCAACACTGCATGGCGATGCACCGAAGGACAGATGGATGTTGAACAGATGAAAAGTGATGTTCTGAGCAAAGACGACAACTGTGTTCTAACAAGAATTCAGTACCCATGTCTGACAATCAGAACTCGAGTTCACCTGAAAGTAAAACTAGAATACTCACTGCAACTGCGTACAAGCTCATTCAATGTCTAAGTAACATGCCTGCCATAGTAACCCTTTTGTCAAAATGAGCGACTTGTCTGGTCTTGAACAGCGATGAGTTGGACTTGAGAGCTGGTACAAGTTCTCAAGTTCTTGAGTAGAAATGGTGTCCGTGGAGAGCCCTGCTGTGAACAATGGCGGTCTCAGTCGGTATCCACCTATCGGAGTATAACCTTTCAACGCGCCGCTGATCTCAACTTGCGGTATCAAACCTTGAAGTTTACCACCACGCGACACCCATCCACAACCCCATTTCCTTCCAAGGTTTCTCAGAACGACGCGGGGAAACATACATACTTGGTGTTTCCTCGCGTCGTCTTGGCCATCATGAAGCCAGTTTCTACACTCCGCGATCGTACAAGGATCGAGAACCGGAGATTGTCCCTTTTCCCCATGTCTTTGACCAGTATATCACCGACATCTCGCGACCAAAATGACGGTACCATCATTGAGAATCTGTTCCACGTGCGTGTCTGAATAAGTCTTGCGTTTGCTGTGACTGGATTGACCAGAATCAGACCTATTTTCTTCTTGTTCGGTGGAAGATGGCGCGGTAGACAGGCTTTGGATGAGAAAAGGAAATCGGAAAGAACTGGAACTGGATCAGAAACGTCCGAGTCTGTGCACGATTGGTGGTTTCTGATCCAGGCTTTGGCTAGCTTTGACTGCATCGACCAGGATCTGCCATCGTACCGTGTGTGAGAGGAATTTGTCATGCATATTGGCTGGTATAGCCGAATTGCGTTTGCTATGGCTGGGTCGACCAGGTCCTGTCCCCTTCATTTGTCGTCTTGGCTTGCATGGTGGATAAGCTTTGGTCGACAAGGAGAAGAAGGCGAATGACTGAGACTGGGTTAGAGACGTCCGTGACAACGTACTAAGTCTGGCGCAGATCCATTACATCGAGTCTCTTTGGCTAGGTTAACTAGGATCTTGCTTGTCTCTTCATTTTGGCTGGTAAACCAGGTATGTCTGCCTGTTATACTATCATGATAAGTCCAAGAATGTCTCTCGAGTAATGTGATATACTCGAGCGACCTACATTACGCAAACCTGGGTCAGCCTGATAGACATACTGGTGGTGATATTGGCGAATAATCTCCATACTATCCTTTGCTGGTGCTCTCGTGAATGAACGGGTCAACCGAAATTCTTTGGCTATTGTTTTGAAATTGGTCAGGCAGAACTGTCCCTTCTTCATGGTCGGGGCGTAAAGTTCAACCTGTTACATTCTGTATAAGTTTAGGCATATCTCAAAATTGGCCTATATCGACCTACTCGACACGCATGGAGCAGTAGTCTCGCATCTGGTCTTCCTGATGGCGACATCGGTGAGTGCTCTTCATACCGGCTGTTTGCTTCTTCACTGATGGTAGATATATGACTTGGGACCGGTATATAGCGTCCTGCCTGATGTGAGAGGTCCCTCTGATGGACATCGCCTGATAGACATGCTGGTGGTGATATTGGCATCTCGATTGACTCGTTCATTCTTGAGAGCACCAGCAAAGGCGAGTGTGGATATTCAGGCAGAGCTGTCCCTTCTTCATGGTCGGGGGCATAAAGTCAGCCTGTTACATTCTGTATAAGTTTAGGCATATCTCAAAAGTGGCATATGTCAACCTACTCAACACGCACAGAGTAGCAGTCTCACATCTAGTCGTCCTCATGGCGACATCGGTGAGTGCCCTTCTTACCAGCTGTTTGCTTCTTCATTGATGGTAGATATATGACTTGGAACCGGTAAATAACGTCAAGTCTGATGTGAGAGGTCCTTCGTGATGAAATCACAGCATCTTTAATTTCAAATTAATATAATGGAGAGCGGTTTTAGGTCAAGAATCTCACCCTGCTA
>QLPI01019742.1:0-18835 GCA_003314275.1 Chroogomphus rutilus | reverse complement strand
GACATTGTCAGTCGCTAGTCCAAAAACTCCTGGTGGAAGAGGTGATAAATCATGAAATGGTATATTAGTGCTTCTCCAAAGTGTGAAGACTCACATTAATTTCAGAATGTATTTCATAGCTGCACGCTTCTGAACATATACCAGCAATCGCTCGTACACAGATGAAATCTCAAGAGTGTTGTTAGGTTAATTCTAGCAGTTTTCTACCATCCTTACTCACATAAGTGAGTCATGCCATCGTGTTGTTTAGGTTGGGTCTCAGCCCATTCCCTTGACTATGTTGAGCGCAGTGGTCAACCCACTCAATATCCTGATTCCTGACACGCTCACATGGCCCGCAGACGATCAGGAGTGATACGTAAAGGGTGGACTTGACGGATTTGGGGTGAAGATGGAGGGTGGAAGCAGTGAGCGTGTTTTTCCTGCACTTCCCCATTTTCAATCCATTCATTGATTGTTGATATCCTGCAACACGATCCCAGACTCCCAATGGGTTCTATCCCAATCTCTTGATCGCCACCGTCGCACCCTCTTAGCGGTTGACGAACAGTTCGAGCCGCGGATGCAGGATGTTAGAAAGCGCATGGTATCTGGTGTAAGTCGGCGGATCTTGTTCTATCGATATGGCCCTTACCTCCAGAGTAGAAACAGGACGTTCATGTGGCCGTGATGCCACGAGCTGATATGACCTGCATCAGATCTTGTCTTTTTGTCACGACCGTGGTTGAGAAGATCTACCTCCATGCGGTCAGATTTACACAGAAGGAAGACTCACCATCCAATCCACAATCTCGCTCCATTAAGTCTTTCAGCCGATTGCTGACACGATCCAGAGGAGTTGCATTGGTGTAGAGGTAGCGTTTCGACTTGCAACGAAACGCATAGATGCGCGAGAAGGGTGGCTCTTGTTTCGCGCGACGGTGCCTAAGGGCTCTGTCTCGCGAAACTAGGCCTTGCTAAGGTAGTCGAGGTTCGGATGCCAAAGAAGGCAGGAAGTTAGAGTAGACGTGAAAGGTGCGGAGTTCGCAGCACTTTCCATCGTCTAAAGATTTTGTAAGCCGCTCGCCCAGTTACTCTACAGCCGATTGACCCCTAACACTACGGAACTTAAGGGAGTTCCTTCCTTCATCCTTCACTATGGCACAACGTCAAGACTATGTGAAACGAAGATGAAGTCATCCCATGAATGTGCAACCTATCGGGCTGAGACTAGGTTATCAGTCTGACGCATAGCGAAACACTCCTTTTCATTTGCTGTTTTCTGACCTGACCTACTTCCGCTCTTCAAACCTTGCTTTGCTCTGCCTGCATTTCGCAATTCAACCCTCTTTATGTCGGTTATCTAATGGCTATACCATCGGACATATTATCAATCCTTTCTGATATTTCTCCGTTTCTGGTGGAATGATTCCTCAATAAACCTATAACGAGAAGCATTGCACGGTTTGACCATATGTTACACAAGACATCCAGCTATATGGTGGACTCGAATGGAACACGTTCTATGTTGAAAGCGACTGGAATAACATAAACCGTCAATCACTTCACACCCTGGATGGTATCAGGAGATTATCAAGATGTAATAACAATTGGTTGTGGGAAGGAGTCAAGGGAGAAGCTTCGAGATGCATTAAGGCATGGCATGAAGCCCGATGTGCAGACCCCTGATTATGCTAACATGGTTATACATGTCATGAAACTGGTAACAGAGAGGTCGAGGTTCCAGCTGGATACTACCGGAACAGAGCTAGTATTGCAAGAACTCAAGAACTCCAGATAGCAACTACTCAAGCTTCAGGAGTTTAACTGTGGTTCAAATAACTCACTTATGCAAGATGGGTAGGTAATGTCATGAGGGATAGCATGGCTTCACTGTTCAAAAATTTCCCTGTATATGAGAGGAACATACTTATTTCAGGAGGGAATTCATTTACTGAAGAGGACTTAGGCTTCTTTTTGTAACCCCTCTGATATTGGGCTCTTAAAAGGATTGTTTGTTTTCTACCTATCTCACTGAAATCTGAGTTAATTTATCTTTGTTACTATTGGTATTTACTAGTTTATATGCTCCTTCCTTATACCATCTATCTACTGAACTCTCTAAAGCTGTCTAGTAATTCTAACAAATTGTATTGTCTATCAGATAAGCAGCACAAATACCAAGCTTATATAGTGGTCTAAAAATCTATTCCTATAAGGGTCACTCTCCTTGCCTGTAGACTTCACACAAGGCCTGAGGTAGAGGGGATCTGAAGATGAGTTTTATTGAGTAGCAACTACTGTCAGTACGACATACCTAAGATAGAGAGGATCTGTTAAAATATGATTCACTGAGCCTCAGTTCACTCGGTCATATCAGCCAAATATTTTCCATCTAATTCCATGTAGGAAATGGCACAGGTCACCCACAGGTCAAATATAGGTGACCTACACCCAACCCATGGGAAACCCAAACCCATCAACCTATGGGTTTTTTCCCATAGGTCAATGGATGTCAGGTACATATTGCACCCACATACATATGGCATGTGTGTGTCATACATATGCATGTACAGTGCATACAGTGCATGTGATGCATGCATGTACGGTATGTTTATATCATATATGTGCACGTGTAGCACATATGTGTTGTAGGCATATGCATGAAACTATAGGTTGGGCTGGGTTACAGGTACTCTTGGCTTGACCTACACCTGTACCCAAGAATACCTAGCCTAGTAACCCATACAGGTTGGCCTAATCTCAAGGCATATCTTATTGTAAAGAAATACAGTCAGTATCCTGGCCTTGATTATACCAAAACATTCACACTAACAACCAAATTTGCCACACTGTAAGGACAATCTACTTAGGTACTGATTCTAGTATCTGCTAGGAAGCCAATAGCAGGACACCACTACCACAGCCCTGTGACTTACCTGGGGCCTAACCCAGGGACTCAAACCCTAAGTTTACCTACAGACACTATCAGACACTGGTAGAGAGGTCCAGAAGTAAATATATAAAGGATAATATAGCTAGATACATGCAAACTGCTTATCTGATGAGAAGGTCCAGAAGAGAAAGAACTAAGGACCCCCTTACCTAAGTTACAACTATATAGCTACTGCAACTGTGATATAACAAACCTGTCAAGCTAGCAAAGAAGACAAAAGAAGATTAGAGAGAAAGGATTATAGTAAAAATATGTAAAGGGAAGATTGTTAAGTATACAATACCGAGCCTTGGTTCACTTGGTCATACCAGCCGAACGGCCTCTACTATTTAATCCCATACACAATTGACAAGTCATTTCTTCACTAGTACATGGTCTCAGCTTGGTATATTCAGTTCATCACTCAGTCTACTTCTCTTCATCCCATCCTTCTTATCTTTGTCTATTCTTTTATACCTGATCTACTCCCTCGTTCCATTTCACTGTAAGACATTTCTATTGTTTTATTCTCGGTCATGATCCTATTGTTTTATATTCAGTTATATTCTATTGTCTTATTTTTGATCATGCTCTTATTATTTTATGCTCAGCTATATTTTATTGTTCTATTCTTAATCATTGTGGACAATGCTTCCATATGCTTTCCATACCTTACTCCTTCTTTATATTTTATACTACCCTATTCCACATCTAGTTCTTAACCCATATAAGTAGCATATAGATGTGAATAATTCTTCATTCTGAATATTGACTTGACATACACTTCTTACCTTCTCTCATCCTTCTGTCTAAAGTCCTTACTTGGGCTGATACTCTCAGCACTCTCCTGAGTTCCTCTCCCCTCTAAAATTAGTGATATGTACAGAAAGTAGGGCGTAATATATGAGTATGTTGAAGCCAAGCCACTCTAATCAGTCTACTGGACTTGGCTGATCTGCTGTCAGCATTGTAAAGTTGGTACTTTTGCATTAGTACTCAGCCCATGCAATGTCATCATTTTCAGTATTTGACAAAGATAGAGAAATGATTAAAGAGGTAATATAAGCAAAAGGGATAAGGAAAACAAAGGAAATAAGGGAAGAAAAGGGAATAAACCAGTAGTCCCCTGACATTTCCCCCTCTCTAGAATGTGAAAACTCAACACATAGACATAGACACACCTGGCCTACCAAATACATACAAGGGATGCTAAACTGAACTAGATGTAGGCTGTTGAAATAGACATGAGGCTGCTGAAATAATACAAAGGGGCCACCCATACATAGAACCTATCTAAAGGCACCTAAGATAGCCAGAGCGGCAGTGTTACTGATACGCATCAGTTCATTTTTGGTGGTCTGTATATGTAAATAGGACAGGTGAGCAGCTATATATATCCATGAGCATGGACTGAGCTGCGTGATAGGTGTGGCTTATGCAACTCCTTAGAGCATTCCCAGAGTTGGCAGCAGCAGAGAATGAGCATAGAGGTACTGCTAAGAAGAGGGTTGTAAGCAAGCTAGTCAGCAATTTCATGAGGTTGTTGGAGAACATTTGAGTACATCTGTAGTCAGCAATAAAAACCAGCTGGCCAAGGGATGTGGGTTATGCATGGCAAGCAACTCTGTGAGCTTTCAGCCAGCTTTAATAGTGCAGATATGCACAGGCAACATGGATGGTGACTATATGAGGTTGTCATGGTTCATTTGGGCACAACCTTAGTCAGTGACGAAGAGCAGTGTGCTATAGGGAGTATGTCACATGGGTTCCAGATACAATAGGTGACCATTGAAAGCATGGGTATAGGCCAAGCTGTGTGACAAATGTGGTTTACACAACTTTCTGGTATTCTCAAAATCAGCAGCAGTGCAAATTTGTATAGGATTAACTATGGGCAGATGCATAGGCATCAGCAGACATCATCAGCAACGAACAAACCAGCTGGTTGTAATACAGGATTAATTTCAGTAGCATTGCACTCGCATCACTCCTTTTAGAGTCAACAAGGTAAGTATACAAGCATCAGTATGAGGGTGTTGTTGGTGGTCACTTAAGAGTGTTAGGTAATTCAGATGTCATTGGTGATGAATGAACCAGCAGCAGTTTACCAATGCCTGTATCTATCGCTGTGACAGCATGTTTGGTAGAGGTGGCATGGCATGCATTGGTCGAATTACAATGCATGCCAAATGCCAGCTCACGTAGCTTCCTGTAATACTATATATTGCAGCCTATGTGGGAGTGAGAGTACATGTAGTAGCAACTGCACTGGGTACTAGGAACAAGTGGAGAGGCATGTGCAAGCAGGTCATCATTGGCAGTGATAAGAGTGATGTGATAGCATCCAAGGTAATACTGACTAGGAGAATAGAGTCGCTGTGGAGGGGCTAGGCTACAGCATGTCAAGGTGCTGGCATTGTATACAAGTAGGGGGGCATATTCAGTATGCATTAGTGGTGGCTGCACTCATCAGTCTACATCCAATGGCAGGTAGAAGATGTAGAAGATGTAGGAAATATAAACACAGTGGAAGTGAGACCTAGCAATTGTGCAGCAAGAATGAGACCCAGTGATGGTTCAGGTCTGGGAATGAGTCAGAGCAGGTGGCAGTAGTAGGAGGCAATCATAGGAGTGCTGACTTAGTGCTCCTGGATGAGAATGTAGGTTAGGGAATGGCATGAGTCACCTACAGGTCAAATGTGGGTGACCCACACCTAATCTATGGGAAACCTGAACCCATCAACCTATAGGTTTTTTCCCATAGGTCGATGGGTGTCAGATGCATATCACACCTGCATATAGTCTACACACATGAATTGGGCAGGGGAAGGGCTGCATATATCTGTAAGATGCATGTAACTTACTATGAGATAGTGGCAGTATATGATAGGCAATCTTTTGCAAGTACAATGGGCATAGACTAAGCTGTATGACAAGTGGGTTGTGGCATCTCACCAACTTCTACACCCCTCACTCTAATAGCATATAGTAGGATTCACATCACTTTGGTGCAGGAATGACAGATGGTCTGTGAGTGTGATGTGGTGGGCTAAAAGGGAAGGTGCATAGTAAGTGCAGCTTGAGTGATGTAGAGTTGCTCTAGGTAATTAATATCTAAAAGCCTGCATACACTAGTCCTTTTTTATAGCAGGATATAGCACAAGCATTCAGCATAGTAGGACTAGGATCTGTGACATGGCAATATACAAATAAAAATAGAATGTGAGTGACAAGAATGTGATGTGACAGGGATGTGACCATAATAATGTCACATATGACTAATACTTTGACTTGGACTTGGACTTGTGTACAATAGTCTAGAGGTTTCTAGACTAGTTTTGACCTGGACTTGGAGACTAGACTTGGGGCTTTAACTTGTGAACTTGTTATTACAGAGGTAAGTCAGAGGCCTTGATATACAAAAACCAAGCAACGATGAAAAATGATATGAGAGGTTGGCTATGTCAGTTGAATGGCAAAGGACAATAACAAAGTATATAAAAGAGGAAACTATGGAGAAATTCTAGAGAAATGGTACAGTATCAAGGGACTAGGGGCTATGATAGGGGATACTAACCAAAAAGGTAAGGATGATGAGTAACAACAAGAAAAGACTAACAGAATAGGAAACAGGTCTGAGTCAAGCCAAGAAAAGGGGAAACATATAAAAGAAATAATAAGGAAGTCTACTAATAAATGTCTAACAACCTTGTCCACTACTCCTGAGAGGCCTTAGGATGAGTCAGGAGACTAAGTCATCTCAGAGTATTTCTAGGTCACAGGCAACATATCTTCTACAATTTCTCCAGTATCCAATCCAAGGATAGGGGTCTAGGAGTAGGAGGACTAATGGGTGTACGGTCATGCACTCTCATCTTGTGGTTAAGAGTGAGTCGAATAGAGTAGGTAGTGTAATCAGGATGGGATGGTACTCTGAACTCTGTCTCGTATTCCACTCTACTCCTATCACAATATGCTGGTCTAGATATCATTCCAAGAAATATGTATGGTTTGTAACTTTCTGAGAAATAGACTGCATCTCCTATTGTATATGACTGAGTGTAGATTAGATGGGATCTTCTTCTAAGTGGAAAATGTGCTAGGAGAGGTACGTAAAGATAATGATGTGTTAATGGTTCTGCCTCGATGTGTGTGTCCTGGGTGTTGTAGCATTGCATAGGAATGAGCTCTGAAGAAGACATAATGACAAATTGGGAGTCTGAAGTTTGGAGTGCTGAATAGAATAGTTGGCTGTGTGATGTGGTGACAGTAAAGGTGATATGGGTTGAGTGCCATCGGAGTCGAATTTGTAACATGGTTGAGATCGATCACTTTACTGTCAGCATGTTTATGTTGGTGCGAACACAATGTATGCATGTGGGTGTAGCATGCACCCAACACCTGTCGACCCATGGGAAAAAACCCATGGGTTAATGGGTTCAGGTTCCCCATGGGTTGGGTGTGGGTCATCTACATTTGACCTGTGGGTGACCTGTGCCATTCCCAATGTGACATTGTTAGTTGTCTACTACATACTTTCCTCTCACAACAGAAGCTGCATATATCCTCTCTCTGGTCAGGAGGGCCAGCCATGAGAGACCGTACAGTGCTTCAGGAGGATACAGTTGGACACGGTGTTAGCGAGTAGTGCAGATAGTGCGTGAAGGTTATGCTGCTGAATTCTATGTTGCAGTGACATCATTTGAACTCGACAGGGACAGCGAGCAAAGTGTAGCCAATGAGGAAGAATGGGACCGCCTGATAGGCGCTAGGCATTTCATCCTCACTTCTTTCGCTCTCTTGTCCACAAAATTCCTGTATTCAGGGAACACATGCAGCAAGGTGTGGTTCCAGGTGTTATTTGTCAGGCGAACGGCTCCCTCACATTGATAAAACTAATTCTTCGTCGCTAGATGCTCTTCATTTTCTTTGTCTGACCATTGTTTTGGTGTACATCTGTGCTCAGTCTTATCAAGATGCTTGTAGCACTGAGACCTGGATCCAAAAGTCTGTGGACAGTCGAAACATGGAAATCAACAATGCAAGCTGCAAAGCAACTTCAAGTTAGAAATGGGAACAAGGGCAGCAAAACAATGCACATGCACTGATAGGTTGTCATATGATCAAAAATCTGAGTCAACCTGTGTTTTGCATGCCGTTGCAACTTGGACTGTTCAGGGGTGAGGGGACAACGCAGTCTGAGAAATATGTGAATACAAGGATACAAGAGTATCTCACATGATGCTTATCTCTGTGTCTTGTTGTTGTGGCTTGTATTGTAATGTTGAAGGAGGGCACGGTTATTCTTGAAGCCGTCTCCTGCAAATGAACAACCGGAAACTGAGGATACAAACGGGTGTGTCAGTGGAGCCAGATGATCTAATTGGATCAGCGATGGGGGTGTTTTCTGGTGACAATATTTGAAATAGTTATCTTGATTTCAAATAGAAAGAACAACAGAATTTCTAAATGTGGGTTAAAAAGGAGGTAGGGATAATAAAAGGGCATATGGAACAAAAGAAGCAAGTGAAGGAGTATTGTTGCAAGGTTACTATATGGGGGAAATGACATGTGCAAGGATCTAAACTGGACAAGGCTGAAAAAAGACTAAAAAAAGGCTGAAAGTGGTGTTACTGAAAACACAAGTACTCTTGGATAGAATGAGATAGGTCTTTAATAGACAGCGACTCCACCACTACTGCCAGTGGAATATATATCAGGCTTGAGAGAGGTGAACTCATAACTCCAATTTCAGGCTGTGCGAGAGTTGCAATTAATACTAGCTATTTTTATATATAATTAATCAAGGAACCCACTGAGAGATGCAATTGGAAGCTTTCAGACCTGATATTGTTTTTCATACGATTTGCCATCTGATGGAACCTTATTATAGATTATCCCGGTCATCTGGACATGATGATATCTTAGGTGAGAATGCCCGAAAGCATGGTAAAATGAAATCATGGAGCCACGAGTAGAGACTCCACAAGAAAAGACCAGTTATTCTGAAAAGTTCTATTCTTGATCTTGGTGCGAGATCCTTCAGAACTTGCAAGCAGGGAGCATATGGTCAAAAACAAAAGTAGCTTGGCAAATCTGAGGTAGCTTCAAGTTCAGATACGTCCACTGAGACTTCAGCATGCATGGCTAACTGTAGGTGTTCATATTTTATTTAAATCATTAAAAAAATCTCCTTCTTCTTATCATAATAAAAAAAAAACAATGACGCTAACGATGTTTAGATTTTATTTTAGAAATATACAACGCTAACGATGTTTGGGCTTGTTGAGGGTTCAGATTGGTACATAGTTTGAGCACTTAGCGTAAGCACTTTTGTCTCACAGACTTATTGTCGGAGTTTTTTGGATCCTACCTTTGTTCCACTCATTTAAAAGCCACTCCTTGACTCCTTCTTGCAGCGATACCACCATCCATCTCATTCTCTGGCCTTAACAGCTATCTCAGTACACAACTATTCAGTCATGCTAGATTCATCACCAATCTCTATTCTGCCACCGAGAAAGCTTAAACGAACTGCATCAGTGGCCTCGCTCCCCAGTCCACCTCCTAGTGTTGAGCATCCCAAGAAGCGTACGACCTTCCAGAGATTCGGAAGTGGTAGTGATTGGGGAAGTGATGATGACGATGATGAGGCCACAAACGAAGAACATAAGGTAGTCGGGAGGAAGTTGCTTTTCCCGACAGGTCCTTCTACATCTACTGTTGCCGAAGATGCAAATAATCTCTTCACGGACGACCCAAAACCATTGAACGTGAAAGAAAACCCTTCCCCGGTGGTTGGCTGTTCTACTTCTCGTGAGGTGGCACCATCATCCCCCCCGCATTCCCAACCCAAATCCACCAAGGGATCTTTAACAAAGCCTCCTAAGGATCGGCAAGGAATATGTTCTGCATCCGAGTTACCTTTGTTAGATGAACACGATAATCCGTTCTTGGTGGATTCACCTTCTCAACCGCGTCGTCCACGCTCGTCTCCTGACCATACGGAACACCCGACTATGACATACGTATTGTGGGTAATATCCTCTCAAAACTTATATATATAATTTTGACCGTTCTTTTAACAGTAAAGGTATCAAAACCGCAGTTCCTAACCCTAACTACAACTTGCCTGAATCTGTATATGAATGCTCCCGCCTGCCGCTCTCTCACCCGGATTACTCTCCGCTACCTACTCGTGCACCTAGACGCCTGTTTCCAGAAGCATACCACGACGTAGGCGATGCTGGCGATGCTGGCGATGCTGAAAATGAAGAGGGAGATTCTAATAACAAAGTTGAAGAGACGGGAGCTGAAATGCGTACTCCAGACATGAAACCCCGTATGTCGAAATTGTTTGTGGATGCGGCCGGCAATCCTCTACCAGATAGTGGACCCCAGGGCGTAAGAGGGAAGACTATGGATGCCCGAGACATTGGGAGAATGGCCGTAGGTCCCATCCGGGGGCGTGGTTAGTGTTTGTGGATATCCGGTATAGCTGTTTATCTTGTCATACTCAACGTGAATCATCTTAAATACAACTTCCTCGATGGAGTCAAACAAAGTTTATCTATTCCAATTCAGCTGTAGAGTAAACCTGTCTCGAGTTTGATTTATCATGTACATGGTGCTCTCCTAGTCAATAAAACTGGAAATCATACTCGTACTTTATGGAATGGTTCTCAAGCAGCTCGCCAACCAAGGAGGGTTAGTATTTGAAATTTGTGGAGATAGGAGGAATCACAGGAGTGCTTTGCAAAAAATTGGCGTGCTATGTGACTTGCGCTTCAGACAAATGCCCTTTTGGCAACGGTTTATTCAAAGTATCTACGGAGACATACTGGTCCACGTTGCAAGATTATGATGTTAGATATATAGGACATGTAATGATAACTCTGTCAAACTGGCATCAAACAAAAATCGGCCGCCGAGTGGGTAACGGGTATCATCACTGGGATAGCATCAACTGTAGAAGGTCCGCAGTACAGGCAGCCAATTGTTTTAACTTCTCGGGATCGGATTTATGTCCAAACTGTCGTTTGTATCGGTGCAACATACCCCCCATCCCAATCTCGAATAGCATTTCCTCTTCCGCAGATATTTCGCAAGTAGAGCCACTGCCGGCATCGTGTGTAAAGGACGCGGATGATGAACTAGGGGTAGTTAGGGTAGGCGGATCGGCGTGGCTCATGACTGTATCGTATGCACAGGTTACGGCCTGTAAATGGGTTTCCGATAGAGAGGGATGGAACACGGCATCTAGCCGATGTGAGAACTGGTCCGGTCTGTATAAAAATCCAATACCGGTCAGAAATGCAGAAAAATCAACTTTGAAATATTTGAATTGGACATACGTCGTATACTTCAAGAGATCCCTTACTATCGACACAAATACATCCGGGTACACCTTTGAAAATCCAGCCCAAAAAATGTGAATATTTTCCTTCCGGTTGGGCTCGATCATGGGTGTAGCCTCCAGACACAGTACAAAAGTTACTGCAAGCAGGACATCCTTCATATCGGGTAGACCTAGAGGCTTTAGCCTCATGACAGCATCTCCATGATCACGTTGGGGAGCAGATGTGTGTGCGGACACGTTGAATATATGACAATCTTCTTCCAAGAGTCGTTCGTATGTCTCTTTATCAGTGAGTGTGCAAAGACCTAAATAAAGCGGCATGCTAGCAGCGTCCAAGCACTGACGTCGTTCAGCTTTTGGGTTTGCAGCGCGAATGGATGTTTTCAACAGACTGCTCAACACGGCGAAAAGGAGGTTCAAATGTGTATCGACCACTCCATCCCAAAGTATCGAGGTCAAGGAAAACCCGAAATCCGTCTCGAATGACAATCCAGAAAGTTCATCAATCTTCGCGGTCGCGTGCCGTAGGGGAACTCGAGCATTCATTAATGTGGCCACCATAGGGTTCTCGGAGGTGGAAGCAGCACTGACGAACATATCGTGTTCTTCCATTGTTTCAACGGTTACACGCAGTAACTGGAGAGCTTCTGGGAATAGTAGGGTTTGTTCTGTCTGAATAATTGAGATAGCCAACCAAAAGATGGAGCCGAGGTACCGTGAACGTGGTGGGAGGCCCGGGATAGCCTTGCGAACACATCGCAGGAGTGCAGCTGATGCTTGCCCCGAGTCGTCTTGAGGATATCCTGAAAAATTCCGTTTGAGGACCAGGAGCATCTGAGTCCAAGCCTCGTCATCAAGTTTTGAATCAGTAAACTTGCTGACGATCGTGAATGATCTATATTGGCCGTAGAATGACGCCTGGAAGGCTATTGAAAAAAGGAGACTCATCCATCTCGCCTTCCATACGTTGCTGAGGCCTTGGTGGATGATCAGAAGACAAATAATGGAAGCAAAAAAAAAAAGCAAGCTCACCGAAGTTAGACGAACCTAACTCCAATGCGCGTATTAACATATCAATGATCTGTTCCAAGGAATCGACTGGAATTGGGGTAGATTCAGATCCTAACAAGGTGATGGCACTGCTGGGATATAGCCTATCCAACCCGAATAGCTGCAGGGTATGACGTGATGTCAAGTCGTCTAGCATCTGGCGCAATTGCACGACGACGACTTCATCGTCAGACCGTGCCACATGGAGAGCCTGGAGCAGATTCGTGGCCATTCCATGCGTTGACAAGCGCATAGACAAAGAGCCTGTCCCGGCTAACAGAGCGACCAAATGAGCGATTTCCGGCGCATATAGCTGGTTCTGGGTGGTCAAACGGGGGCTATGGCCAGCAACCAGACTAAGGCGAGTGAGTACAGTGATGGATTTCCATTCGTCAGTTTCCACTAAACTGCGGACAGGCCTGCTACAAGCTTGTGAGAGTATCTGCCCAGGGTCTCAAACATTGTGATATTAAGAAAGAAGGGATGATGACATACTGTTCGCAACTCTGTAAGTACTTTAGCTCTAGTGTGAATCGTGGATATTGGGATTAATGTATCCGCTAGGACTTCACATCTCCATGAGTCCGAATTGGTGTCGATGGCGGCCCGGATTAGTTGGTCGATGACGACGTCAAGAACTGCCGAGGATAATTTTCCTATTTCAAACCATACAGCTCGTTGAAGCACAGCATTGAGCTAGGGGGAACCGTCAGTGTAATTTACGGCTCCTATTGGAATTCAATCACCTCAGGCCCTTGTATTGTCATATCAATGAATAATCGTATGCAATCCCGAACTCTTGGCTCATCAAATAGAGCATTGCTAGGTTCCATGAAGGAGCTCAAGTTACGAATCCAGGGCGACACATATTGAAGGCAGTTGGTTTTCTCCGTCGTAGATGCATTCAAGAAACCCACAGACCACTGAAAAATAAAATCGAGAGTCATCTCAGGTGCGAATGCTGAGATCCTCTTGCTAAAAGAAATAATGAAGGCGAGCGGGTTGACCGGAATGAAACTGCCTGTACAATCTTCAGCGGCAGCGAAGTTGCCAATGCAACGACCACGAACCTCGCCATGGAATATGCTCATCGAAAGGGTAATTTAACCAAACGCAATCCGCGGTCAAGAGTTCATAGGCAGCGCCTCGAACGTAGTGTGCACTGTGACACCCATGGAGAAGTCCCACAGCAAGTAAGATTGCGCGCGTGTCGGATGTCTGTGACGCTGGTAGTAAACGAACTTGAGTGGCCATAGATCGCAGCTTTGCGGCTTGAATGGTCTGCACAGATCATCAGTCAAGACCCAGTGCCACAGATGCTCACCCACCTTCAGGAGGACCTCGCAATCGGAATAGTGGAACGTCATTGAAGGTCCACGATGAGAACGTCTTAGGACTAGATACCGTTCCTGGGAAGTTTTGTAGATATCATCTACCTCATTAAGATAGATTAAATCAACGGTACGACCTGACAGCGTGGATGATAGCTCTTGGATCTTCGTCTGCTCCGACAGTCAGGTTAATGAAGCGAACCGAACGTTTGACTTACATTGACAATACGCAGGTAGTTGTTTCCAACATGGAGAACAATTGAGGTCCAACATCGATTTTCGGTCTGCATGTCAATTTGCTTGAATACAACTTCCGAAGATTCCCAGGAAGCTAACCAATGTGGTAAGGATTGCAGCCTTGATGGTCTGAATGAGTCGGAAACACTTACCTGGATACGAGGACGTCGTGAGGGCAGAACACTCTGAGAAGTGGCCTTGCAATTCTTGTACGGAAGAAACTGTTGTAACATTGCGTGCAAGAGGAAAACCTTAACACTTATTGGTTATTGACAGACTACATTGAAAAAAGAAACATTTCCAAGACGTCACCTGAGAAGAGATAGAACACATAGCGGAGGAACGAATGAGCATCGCTGCTAATGTTGAGCAAGTAGGCAGATCGCCATTTCTCCCGGATGTCACGAGGCAATAATTCCAAGCCAAGTCGCAACCATGCAATCGGTAGCCGGGACCGAGCAGTAAATGAAGTGAAATCAAAGATGATATCAAATTCCTCCCCATTACCCACTGGGGTAGCGACCGCCTACGGAATGATCAATACAATATGAATGTTGTGTCCGAGAGGTGAGGAAATCAGTGAAGTTCACCTTAAATATAGTGTACAAGAGAAGTTCAAAGTTTACAATATCGATATCGATATTAGCGAATTTCAAGACAAAAACATGGCCCTAATGAAAACATGAGTAATATTGCAAATTTTTCTCTCATATAGCATACGGACTTTGATATTTGGTTCCCGGCAGAATACATTATTGAACACATCGGTGCTACGATCACGATTTCTCCACAAGAATTGTTGATAGTGGATATGGCGAGTTGTGTCTTCACGACTCAAGGTCGGCGACTCCAAAGCAGGCTTCAAGTCCATCAGCTCCACCAGCGTAGAACACAAGGCTTTCCATGCATCTTTGCCACTCGAAAATTTGTCACTGTCTCCAGTGTTGTCCTCTGGTCGGGCCAAAAGGTCGTGGCTGATTTTGTCTGCGTGGTTTTGAAAGTATTGATGGAGGATAAGCGAACCAGTGTCATCACATCCCAAGTCAAGTATTTCGTCCTCGCCGTCAGAGTTATCAGTGAATACCTGAAGAAACTGTCAATAATTTGGTCGCGATTGTATGGCATGAGAGAGGCGAGGCATACATGAGTATCCGAAAGAAACTTGGTGACTGTTCGTACATTCTTTTCGAGAAAGGGATTAAGGAATGTTAGGTAAGCCTCTTTTCCAAACTGTACATTGTTCGAGAGATTTGTTATGATCTTCGCGACCAGGACCAGACCTCTTTGGATACTAGCAGAACGCCCTGGATTTGAGAGCTCTGATATTTCAATGTCTACATTGGAAGGTGATACAACGGCGGGACAAATAAATCTAGACCACTTGATTCAGTGTCTTACTTGTCGGCAAACGGATGTGTTACCTGAGGAACATAAATGCTCCGATTGCATGGTATTTACTCTCGGGCCAAAGGCTTGAACTACGAACTGGGTGAGTAAGAGTTGCGGAGTATTTTACTCTCAAGCGACATACACTACTTCGGCAATGTGGTGGCAAATTTCACGAATAACACTTGAATTCACAGATCAGAAAAAACATAACTGGGAGTATAACATCGGCTTACGGAGGAATGAAAGTCACAGAATTTATAATGACATCAACGAATGTTTGTGCTATGACTATCAGAGTCTCGGCGTTTCTTGTAACGTCTTCACTTGCAGGTAACTTTGAAGGGTCAAGTTCGAAGGAACACCCATGAGGGAGATGCATCATCTGGTGGACCAGAGTCTCCAAAATACCCCGCAAGTAAACATAGCCATAATGACGGGCAAATACAGAGAGCATACGATTACAGATGTTATTTGATCTGAAAAGTTGAGATGGTGATTCTGGAATGAATAAATCATTTAGATAATTAGAGAGGTAGAGAATACTAGTGATCATTACCTGTGCCTGCAACTTCTCGATCAATGAGGGTTTTGAGGAAGTTCACGAGGGCATGTCGAGTGTTGAAAACACGCATGAGGACAGAGATGAGGGTTTCGACCTCATTAGGTGGACAAATTCGAATGACAGATAGAGAAATCATCTAATATGATATCTCATCATGTTATAATTGTATATTCTAGTTCTCAACGCACCTTGCTTTCACGGACCATCTACCAGGCAAGTGTCAAATTATCAGCCGAAACTCATTTGGATATTGCAATGGGTTGACTAACCTCACACAGGGAATGCAAGCTGTCCATCGAGGTGTTGTCTTGAACTTGGTCAAATTGAGCACCGAGATGTAGAACACGGGTGAATGCTTTCATGAACACAACCCGCAAACGAATATCGGCATCATAGCATCGCTCAAGACAATACCGCTTGTACAATTCGCTGTTATTCTTCAAAAGATTGGCAATGCCCGAGATCACAAGTTCATAAGCCAGTGCATCGTTATGAAGTGAATCAGCAGTCTAGGGGATGCCATACAAAATAAATAGTTGTAGTATGGGATGCGGGGTATAACACACCTTCGATATTCGATCAATACCAGACGGATCATGTAGAAGTTCTTTGACTGGTACAACTACATTCATCAGAGTCACCAGATAACGATTGTGGTCTCGCGGTATTAGTCTGGGGCCAGCAATGTTTGCTGTCTGCGAGAGCTGAACATCTAAAGTTTCTGAAGAATGAACGAAGAGTTTCAACGCCGCTACTTGCGCAGCAGAAGCGACTTCGTGAAGATCAGATTGGCGAGAGTCATCAGAGGACAGGTCCTGGCAAGTAGTTTCAGCATATTATTTACTCCTGAAGAAGGGAAAACTTACAACTGGTTCGATCCAGTCAACCATGATGTCCACAATGCATTTACGAAATTGGTTTTCCCGAGATACCGCGAAATAATGGCGTTTCACCAAAAATATATCCACAGTAGAACAATATAAGGCCCTTAGACGAATTGCGCGAATATTTGTTGGGAGGCGACTGATGAAAAGTCCTATTGTGATACAATTGCCAGGGACATCGCTATCCAGCATAGTGGTGTCTATGCGCTCAAAAATCATCTTCATCACCATTAAACACTTTGGGAGTCGCATTGAGTTGTCAGAAACCTAATAAATATCAACAGAGTTCGGAACTATACCTGCTCAACCAACAGCAAGGAGGATTGGAGAACTGCTTCCTGTGATTCCACAACCTGTTTCTGGATCGCGCTTTGTACGAGAGAAAATAGGATGAGTGACGTAACTTGTTTCAAGGTGGGTGGCAAGAACTTACATATTAAGGTGTTTAAAAAAAGTTGGCATCAATTTGGTATTGAGCTCCTTTCCAAGCGCCTCCGTAGCTGCTTTGCGGATCGTGAAGTCCTCGGAACAGATTAACCGCAAAACTTCCCCGATAAATTGGTTGATTGTATGATGTTGTCGCTGTCCCTGCGATGGCAGCGGAAGTAGAGGATTGATATGTTCTTGGAAAACAGTCCTTTTCTCATCCATCGGTTCACGGCCCGCCATAGCCATCATGTACAAGATATTTTCCCACTCGTGTAACAGGTCAGTGCCTAAAATGTCATGATCCTTTCGTTGGCTGGCACGTTCAAGCTGTTGCGTCAACCTCAAAAACCTTGGCATAGTTTCGTCGAATATCAGCGCCCGCACGGGTGTCAAGAATGGTACCATGGCTACCAGTTGCCGTATATGCTTTTGAACGGCAACACGTCCACCGATGACCACATCCTGACGACCTATACGTTCCGACAGTGCAAAGTATCTAGCCAAGTCTGTTTCTGACAACAGAGGGGACCGGGGTAAGGCAGGATTACATTCCACGGTGCTTAGAAGGCGGATGCATCGCCGAGCAGAAATCACGATTTCCTTGTGTGGGGAAGTAACGCAGCACCATGTCGCGTAGTGCATGATGCTGAGAACGTTAACAATCCCCGAAGAACAACGCCAGGGGTCTTCTTGATTATGTTGTCCCTAAAAGAGTGTCATGATATGTGTGGATTTACAGGAAGATGACTCACCAAAGATTCAGATGTAAGTTGGCGGAGCATCGTGTGCAAGGTATCGATTGCCATACGGAGAAGGTCATGATCATCTACTGCACGTATGACCAACAAGGCTGCATTGGCCAGAGCAGAAGGACTGCATATGAGATATCTCAGCAAGTGATATTTAGTCGAGTTGAAATAGAGGACAAACAAAATGTTCAAGAGGTACCCCATACCCTCTTCGTAGCATGGCGCACCGGGAAGAATGTTAAGCGAACATGTGATTGTTGCACTCAACACCATAACTATCGCCACAAGTTCAGGCTTGGAGCGTTGCTGCTCCTGTCTTACATTGCTCACAAGACTAGAAAAAGTGTATGTCAGAATCACATCGAACAAGCTAGAGAATTAACTATTGTGGCCCACAAGCTGTAATCTGCATCAGTGGAGCCAAATAGCCAGAACCGCGGTTCAAGCGGGAGTAAGGTTTCAATTTGGACACGAAGCTGTAAAGTGTCCTTCACTTTAGGCAAGCCACTGTCACTGGCTTTGGATTCTGGAAGCGGGGAAGCAGGACACATGATGGCATTAATGACCTCCGGATCAAAAGTAATACACGACTAATAGGTGACGCCGTTAGTATACGATATATGAAAAACTAATTATACACAGACTTTGAGTATACTCCGTAATCGAGGGGTGACGACAGGAAAAATAGAGTCCAAGCTCGGCTGCCATGGGTATTTCGGCGCCTACATCAATGTCATTGAGATAGCAGATTTCATGAAGAAATAATAGAGATACCTCCACGACCAAAATCATCAGGGCTCTGACAACAGACAACTTTACAGCCTGGCTCCTCTCAGGCTCCAAACAAACCTTTAAATGAAAATCAACAAAAGTAAGAACACAGCATGGGGTCACCAACCTGAATTACGTCCTTTATCGCTTGCTCTGGATG
>QLPI01019729.1:0-17701 GCA_003314275.1 Chroogomphus rutilus | reverse complement strand
AAAGCGGAGCTAAATAATTGTTTGAACTATAAAACTCACGTGATCCTTCGCGTTGGTTGTAACTCTCCTTGAACTCTAACCACCTCCATCAACACTCGAACCTCACGCTTCATCGATATGAACCACATACCTGATCGAGAGATCCTTAGATCCATGTCCCGGTCTAGTATCCAGAAACTGTGCAAAGTACTTGTGCAACTTCTCTCTACATACAATCTACTAACACCTTCCAGGAATACGGTGTCAAGGCGAACATGCGCACTGACAGGATGATCAACGCTCTCTGTGACCTGGTTAAGTGAGTATTGTTTCTCTTGCTAACGTTGAGTGCATCTGAGCTTATACTCGCTTCAGTGGAAAGAGAGGAGCTAGGAAAATGACCAAGGTCATCAGTCGCGACAAAGGTAACACTATCGCTATGCTACAGGAAAATCATATCCCGGGAGAAGGTAGGCTGACTTGACCTTCTTCTTACTAAAATTTGAACGATATTCGAGCAGATGAAGGGCTCGGATACGCAGCAGCCGCATTCGATCAACAACTGGACAGTCTCAACGCAGGTATGTCTGTTCACTGCTTGTGTACCGCCCGCATTGACCCTGAGCAATGCTTGATAGCAGCTCCTACATCTGTCCGCCCTCTTTCTCCGGTCATTGGCGCTGCTCCCGGTTCACGTGCTGGTCACCAGACTTACATCCCCGTTTCTGTACCCCCTGATGCGTCCTCCACCCAACCTCTGGCCCTCCAACACTGCGTTTCTGAGAGCGAGATGCTTGCTCTCGCTGCTCGGGTAGCTGAGCTCGAAGGTCATATGGTTCTTATCCCCGCGCTCATGGAATCTGTCGCCCAAATCTCCTCCTTCAAGGAGGAGATCAAGCGTCTCGAAGACGTACAACGCACTTTGGTATCGGACGTCGCACTGTGCACGGAAGCGAACACAAGCTTAGTGGTGCGGACTAGTACATTGGAGGGGCAGGTCAAGGAACTTCTCAGTGAAAACACCACCTTGAGAAAGCATGTTATGGAACTTGACACCAGACTTCAAGACTTTGTGACCACAGCTAACCACAACGAGCCTTCAAAGTTGAGTGTGACAAGTTCCACACGGGGATCAAAATCGCCAGTAGCACCTGTGAAGACTCTGGTGAACAGAAAAGAGGGTGACACATTGTGCTATGAAGTTGGGGAGAATCCAGAGCAGGACAAAGCTCTGGAAACAATTGAGGGAACCAATCAGGTTACTAGGTATGTAAGCTTGCCTGTTAGGCTGTGCTATGTTGATTTTTATGATCCTGCAGGGTCAACCCCCTGGTTCTGCCATTACTGATACGGTTCATCAGTGACCCCACTCTGCCGAACCCCTCCCCTGGACAGCCTACCCTAGGCAAGCGCGCCCGCAGCCCGACTGACACCCCCAACATCAGCCTGAGCGAACTTCCTGAAGATGCCACTGAAAAACATCGTAAAGATGCTGAACTTGCAGCCATTCATCGCCTGGTCAAACCGTCAAGGAAGAAACCGCGCCTTGATACTGAGGGCAATGTCGAGAAACTTTCGGTCTCGAATCATGGTTCAGGTCCATTGTCTACGTCTACCCCTCTTCAGCATCGATCTCATCCACCTCATGGATTTTTAACGGAAGGTCACTGTGCTCTAACACTGCTTGGAACGACTAATGGCAAGGATGAACCTCCATTGCCGGAAGTACAGGAGGACAAAATGTTGGAGTCAAATACCATTGTTAAGCCGCCAAAGAACCACCTGTCAGGTTTCACTAATGCTGCCCCGTCCTCCCAACCGACCCATCCAGCGCCATCCAGCCACCTAGGCACCCTGCCCGGCATAGTTCAAAATGTGTATGACCCTGCCTTCTTCAGCGGTCTTTTACCTGTCAACTCCACACCGACATCAGAACTACCCTTTCGGCTCATTCCCACTACTCCCAAGGCTACTAATCCCCCAAACTCATCTCGATACGGTACTGCAACCTTGGGTACATCTAGGAAGTTCAACGACTCTCTGAGCCCCACAAATACCTCTCAATTTGGTGATAGGGTGCAGCAGTCTGGGATGCCAGGCAGCATCAAGAGTGTTGCATCGTCCCATTCTCTACCGCCCCAGTCTCCCTTCCGTGCCGGTGGTCGTAAGGAGCGTGACGACAAGCACAACCCATATTTCACCCCTTCGCGAGGGCCCGGTGCCATATATCGCACTGGCACCAACCCAAACCGCAGATCCTCGGTTTCATTGAGGAGTCCCGCCCAGATGGAGACCGTTCTGGAAGGACCTGAAGGCTAGACTGACGGTGGTGTCTGGCGCCTGCGGTCAACTGAGGACCCTCTATCGCAGTGAACTGGGGAGAGATACTTGATTGGGGACCCGGTGCCAGATATCGCACTGGCACCAAACCAAACCCCAGATCCTCGGTTTCATTGAGGAGTCCCGCCCAGATGGAGACCGTTCTGGAAGGGCCTGAACGCTAGACTGACGGTGGTGTCTGGCGCCTGCGGTCCCAACTAAGGACCCTCTAGTGCAGTGAACTGGGGAGAGATACTTGATTGGGAGGATTCGTTCCTCGTTGAGGCGCTTTCCGGTGGTCACTCTCATTAGTGGCACAATCAATTGGGCGTACTCCGTAGACGCGGGTGCGATTCGCGGCCATGCACTTGTCAATGATCTTTGTCTTCCCATTCTGTCTTTTAATTCCTGTGCTCTTGATCTTTTGCCTATTATCGTATTCTGCTTGCTTATTTCCTCACTGTGCCATATGTTGTCTGGCGTTTTGTACTCATCGTTCCCTTTGACTGCGCTGCAATCTATCGATTTGGGCTTTGTATTCAATTTTTTTTTTTGCAGGCATCTTCAAGACAAATAATACCTGTTTTGCTTGCTGGTGCCAATCCAAAGTCTGATGTCTCTTTTGGTATGAGACCAACATCTGCGAGAATTGTGCGTCCTCCGCCACCTACATCGCGACGGCCGACCGCACCATCGTACTCGTCAGACCACCTCACTTTTACCTGCATGCAAGTTGTTCATACCGATAACACTATCTGCATCGTCTGCGTTCCGGCTCAACACATGTACGGATAGCCAACCAAGTCAGAGAAAATATCAGCAAGTAGGGCCACTGTAGTTAAATTACAGTCTACCCGGACAATTAGATAACGCAATCAGATGTAATATTTTATCTGTTTTCTACAATAGACATCAACATTGTCCAGATATCCCTGATTGTCAAAAATGTTAACAGACATTTGCGGTTGCAGCGAGATGAAGGAGCTAAATTCAATTTCATGATGATAAAGATGTCAAGGAGGACACGGTGGGGAGGAGGTCTGTCATAGCAATTAATCAGACATTAACGATAATATATTTTCTAAAGAAATGAGTGCTTCGAGAGGAAGATGAATGGAGAAAATGACTCCTGATATTCTCCTCTGTGTCCTCCTAACACACGTCATAGCCTTCTCGAAAGGGTTATAATATAGGCATGAAAGACAAGGAGTTGTTTACTTTTTCCGTCGGAGAATGTGATATTATATGGCAAGAAGCGCTGATGACAGACCCGGAGACTTTGGCCCGCCCCCCACATCCCGCCAGGCCCTGGTACCTTTTGTATACTTATACATTCGGGCTTAGGCATCACTCGCCGCGTCCCGGGATCTCTGTTGGCCAGTGCCCGGTAGTTGGCGGCAGGGTTTTGGTGTGGGGTTTTGACGTTACGTCACTGACGTTTATTAGCGTTTCATCGCGTTTATCGCGTTTTTTTATCTGCTGTCAGTTATCGTGTTTTATCTACCGTCGGTTATCGTGTTTGATCAGCTATCGGCCATCACATTGTACTTGTAGTCGGTTATCGTGTTTGTTATCAGCTGTCGGTTATCTAACGTCCGTCATCGTAGGACGCTTTCCTTTCCTTTCGCCCTTGTGGTACGGCGCGTACGCAGAGTCTCGCATCCACCTATAAACCTATTCTAGCCTTTTCTAGTTCGTCGCTCCCGTCGTCGAGCACCTCTCACCTGTGCCTTGCGGAGGAGGAAGATGTCCGAATGATTCAGTCCCTAATAGACTTGATTCGTCAAATCCATGGTCGGAATGGTGTCGAAACACGGCTCGAAGGCACTGAGCTGTTTCTGCAGCATCGAGCTGAGAGATCGCTTTTGAAGCAATGCAATTGAGACAAAAGTGTTCTATTGAGCCCGTGTAAAAGTTATACACAATATTTCACTACTTACTTGATAAAATGTTGACACCTCAAGTTGTCAAGCTGTCCCACAGGGATGAAATTGGATATAGAATAGCTCCCCGGAGATATGAGTCAGTGCTCATTGAACTCAGAAGGATTGAAGAAAAAAGAAAACATACCGTGGAATCATTTTCCATTGAACCTCCCAAGGTCCCTCAGCTACCAGAACAATGGCCGATCGATGTGACTTGAACATTGCCTCAGATAGAGGTGCCTTGCACAACCTATAGGGAAGACACGGAATTTTTTTTATAGCTTTTTATTAGGATATTGTGGCAAAAGACAAGGGAACTTACAAGCCTTCCTCTGATAACCATGTTGCCCCCTATTTACTGACACACCCCAAGGATCTCATTGAGTTAGAAAGGTTCAATGTTCAATATATGGTGGCACAGAGTGTTTACTCATGAAAGTTGAGTGCTGACCAACTTTTTAATACAGGACAATATAAGAAAATTCCTTATTCCATGGAATAAGAGCAGGACATACCTGAACCCATTCAAAGAATGTACATACATATGCCTAAGCCTCACCAAATGTTGGAGTTTGAGGCGCTGATGCTTGATGAGCCAGATGAAGAAGAAATTGAACAGAGACATACCTCGGCCCCATATGGGCAAGCAACTAGGAGAAGAAGTATTAGAGAACATTCTTACATGCAGGACCCAACAGGACTCACTGTATCAGAGGGTCTTGAAGATATAGTTCAGCCATCTGTACATGAAAGGAGAAAAGCAATGTTTAGCATTCCAGAGACAGTGGAATCAAAGACAAGTGCACTTACACAAGCCTCTAGCCTTCCAGAACCCAGCCATACCCAAAACAAACATATGGCAATGATGAGTCAAGCCCTGCTCCCTCTCCTACCCTGCCAAATGTTAGGCACCTGCTGGGAATGTATCATTCTGGAGAATGAATGAGACATCCTAGGGACCTGGAGATGACTCTCCAGATGATGGCAACAAGGCACATTGCCATTGGATATAAAGATGTCAAAGGGATAGTCCAGGAAGGGGGGATCAGAGAAGAAGGCAGTCAGTAGGAGGATTATCCTGAAGAAAAAGGAGCTAGAGGATGCAAGTATTGAAGTATTGTGGGAGCTGGAAGCACTGGGATAAGGAATGCAAGCATGTATACACCCAGCCTAATAAAAAATTCTATAAAATTAATTCCAAGCTAGCTACAGGAGAAATTGAGGATATCCAAGCTCAAGAAGAATATGATAGTATTTATGATCAACTGATCATGGAAGAAACTGACCTGGATGATGAACAAGCTCAAGTATCAAACAATTTCTGAAATTTCTGAAAAATCCCTGACATACAGGAAACTCCAGGAGACCTCCCTGAAGCACACTGTAATAGCATTAGGCCCTTAATCCACAAGCTAAAGGATATGTCTGGGCTGGGGCGATCAGAAATTAACCCAAAATCACCCTCTCCTCCACCAACTTCTCCTCCTCCTGAACCTGACAATAAAATCCCTATTAAATCACCTAAAAATAGCAGGGAAAGATGGAATTAATTAAAGAAGCTGGAAAGGCTACTTAATTACTAGGAATATCCAAAATTGCCAACCTTGCCACTAATGCATTGCTGAGACTGAAGAAACACATGTCCAGACCAGCTAGATGTGCCTTCCTGGGAACCAATGCCACTACCACTAAAGTCTGGCTTTGGGAATATGTGTCAAGACCATGATACTGAGCTCCGGTATACTCAGTAATACCAACCAACCAACCAACCTTTACCCATATTATTCTCACTATCACACGGTCTCGGCTGGGTACACCCGGTACATCGTCTAGACAACTTCTCCCATCCTATCCATCCCATCCCTCACTATCCTTCCATCCCCTCACCTGTTCCCCCCTGAACATGTAATGACCACTCATTATCTGGATCACGGCCCTATTGTTTTATCTTCGGTCGTTTTCTATTGTTCTATTCTCAGCCATATTCTATTATTCTAATCCCGCTTACATTCCTTATTCTATTCTTGATCACTGTGGACAATGCCTCCACATGGTTTTTCATACCTTATTGTTCTCCATTCCTTATGCCACCCTGTTCCACATCTTGCTTCTTAACCTATATAAGTAGCAGGATGTATGTAGATAGTTCTTCACTCAGAATATCGAATCAGTTTGCACCCCTTGCCTGCCTTCCCTATCTAAGTCCTTCACTCAAGCCGACACCGTTGGCATCCTCACGAGCCTCTTCCCTGTCTACATCAGTGGCATGCACAGAACAGCAGGGTGCAATGCACGAGCATGTTGAAGCCTAGCCACTTCGAAATGGTTTGCAGGACTTGACCGATACCTCGGCATTACCAAAGCCTAACAATATGAAAAAAACTAGCAAAATCTCATTGCTGACTCTGGGTCAGACATCACTCTAATTTCCCAAAGTGTTCTTTCAAAAATGGACAAACCACCCAAGATCAAAACTGGACAAAAAGTCAATCTGATTCAAGTCACTGGGACATCAAAAATATCTGGATATGTAAATCTGTCCATCATCTTTGAAACTGTCAAGCTTCGGGTACTGATAGACTTTGGTACTGCCGAAGGTTGTTGGGCGGACGATGGCCAAGTCCTGCAGGCCAAGAGTAGTGGTGTTGGCTTCAACGTACTCGTGCGTTGCGCCCTACTTGCCATGCATGCCACCAATTTGCAACAGACAGGTACTCAGGAGGATGCTGATGATGCCAGCCCAAGTCAAGGAGTTAACAGAGGGGAAGAAGGTAGAAGGGCCTAAGCCTAGTCAATACCCAGAATGAGGAAATATGTACATGCATGTCCTACTTATATAGGTTAAGAAGCGACATGTAGAATAAGGAATGTAGGACAACAAGGTATACAGAGCATGTGGTTATTGTCCACAACAAGTAAAATTAGAATGAAGGGATGCAAACGGGCATAGAACAATAAAGAATAGAATAATAGAAGTGTGACCAAGGATAGGACAATAGGGAGTGGCCGACTATAAAACAATGGAGTTGTGGCCGAGGATAATACAAGGACAGGAAGTCCTGAGGTGAGATGGACCGAAGGTGAGGACAAGGAGTATGGATGGTGGATGTACTGAGCCGAGACCAGTGTACCAAGTGTTATGCATGCGGTGTGGACACTTGGTTGTGGATATAGGATGGTTGCTCGGTTGGCATTGCCGAGTGGGCGGGTCTTGGTGTTATAGCCCATGCTTTCAACAAACCCACACTAACCCCCACAACCACCCACTGTAGAGTTGCTCTAGGTAATTAATACCTAAAAGCCTGTGTGCACCGGTCCTTTTCTCTGGTGGGAACTAGCGCAGTTGTTCAACACAGCTGGAATAGGTTCTGTGACTCGGCAATGTATGAACGAAAATAGAATGTGAATGAAATATGGTGTGATGTGACAGGGACATGACCTTGATGAGATGCAAATGCATCACGCTGACTAAGACTTGGACTTTGACTTTGGGACTTGAATACAATAGTCTAGATGTTTCTAGACTAGTCTTGACTTGGACTTGTAGACTTGACTTGGGGCTTTAACTTATAAACTTGAACTTGTTATTACAGAGGTGAGCCAGAGGCCTTTATATACAAAAACCATGCAATGATGCGAAATGATGTGAGAGGTTGGCTATGTCAGTTGAATGACAAAGCACGAGAACAAAGTATACAAAAGAGGAAACTATGGAGAAACTCTGGAGAAATAATACAGCATCGAGGCTACACAAATAGGGGCTAGGGGCTATGATAGGGGGAGACTAACCAAAAAGGTAAGGATGATGAATAATAATGAGAAAAGACTAACAGAATAGGAAACAGGTCTGATTCATGCTGTAAAAGGCAACAAATTCCCACAGTGATGTGTTCTTTTAACTGGGCCAAAAGGCCACTATGCCAGGTTATCTAGCATTAGTCTGTGGGCACTATTTAAACAGCAACTTGTTACATGTATTCACCAACCATTGCAATGGTATGTAACAGTACCTCCCCCTTAGGTTCCAAGCCCTCGAGGTGCCACAGTGATGATATCTTAACAGGTTTCCCAGGCCTGTCTGTGGCTCCCCCCAAGCACTCTAATTACTGTTTGACATAGCAGACCCCCATGATGTCATGGACCATCATGTAAGCCAGGGTTCTTGGGGTCCAAGTGATTGCAACAACCCTCTAAATTATTGCGCACACAGGGATTTGAACCGCTGACCTTTGGTCAACCTGGCATACTGTAAAAGGCAACAAATTCCCACAGTGATGTGTTCTTTTAACTGGGCCAAAAGGCCACTATGCCAGGTTATCTAGCATTAGTCTGTGGGCACTATTTAAACAGCAACTTGTTACATGTATTCACCAACCATTGCAATGGTATGTAACACATGCCAAGAAAAGGGGAAATGTATAAAAGAAACAATAAGGAAGTCCACCAATAAACATCTAACAACCTTGTCTACTACTCCTGAGGGGCCTTAGGATGAGTCAGGGGACTGAGTCATTGTAAGGACAACCTAAGCAGGCGTTCTACCCTAAGGCAGTGCACTGGTGAAGGGGGATCCAAAGAGAAAACTCTAGGGAACCCTTCGCCCACCGACTACTGTATATAAGCACCGTCTCTATGGCGCTCTGCGCTCTATTGGGCATCACCCTCCGTACCGATTGGGAAGTTCCGCCAGGGCCTTGACCCTGAGAATGGATGACAAAAGGGGGGCCAAGGGTTACAGCCGACCCCTCTGAAGGGTACTCGCCAACAGGGATGATGGTTCGGTACGTGGTATGCTCGGTACTGCTGTGAGTGGGTCGAACAGACGTCGGTTGGTGGGTGCAGAGTATGGGCAGGTCGGCGCTGGCCAGGGTTTATGATTGGGGGTTCCCCTGACAGTCATCTCGGAATATTTCCAGGTCACAGGCATGAGTGGGTCGAACAGACTTCGGTCGGCAGGTGCGGAGTATGGGCAGGTCGGCGCTGGCCAGGGTTCATGATCGGGGGTTACCTAGACATCACCCCCCCTCTACAATGCGGCATCCCTGACGCATTGATCCCCATGGGCAGGACTGGGGTGTGGGATCTAAAGGCAGACATGTCCAAGGTGCGGATTCGGCGTGGGGCACCCAGGTGCAGATGGTAGAAGTCGGCAATAAGGTCGGGGGCCCAGACGTTGCTTTCGTTCTCCCACGAGTTCTCCTCATAGCCATAACCCTTCCATTTGATGAGGAATTGTAGTCGATTTGCTCTCATCCGGCTGTCGAGCACTTGTTCGACTTCGAAGTGTTCCTCTTCGTCGACAAGAATCGGCTGCGGTGGAAGGGGCTGTCGCCTACCTGGGATGGGGTCCGTTGGGGCCGGGGTGAGTTTAACTACGGGGAAGACCAGGTGAAGACTGTTAAGACTAAGAGCCAAGTTAGATGCAAGACCACTGCAATAAGAATTGCAGGGAAGTAAGATCATAGACTGTTCTGACTCAAAGTTGAAATGGTAAATAATACTTGACTTGTAGAACTTGTTGAACTAATTGAACTTGTTGTTATTTCTCTGTACTACTAGTCCTTTTTATATACAGTAGTTGGAAAATCATATGATAAAAGTGTGTGATGACATGTGAATCAATATCTGAGGGTATGACCTGCTATATGATGCAATGTCTGAGATGATATGATCATGGGATGGGGTTATGTGTTATGGAAAGTGAATGGGGAAGTGGATAAAAGAAAAGGAAATGTATTGTATGCGCGTATGTTTCAATTCAGGGATGGTAGTAGGGGTTTGTCTCGGTTCTCGGTTGTCTTGGCGTGTGTCATGATGTAGAATGGGGGGTAAATGGTAAACTTGTGATGGATGTGTCTCGTGTATTGTCTCGACTCGGAATTAGTTCGTGTTGATCTTGTGACTCGTGCATCTGGGAACTCGTTGTCTCGTGACTCGTATTGACTCGTGTATGTTGACTCATTGACTTGTACAGTTGTGTAGACTCGTTGACTCATGTAGTAGACTCGTTGATTTGTGCAGTTGTGTAGACTCTGGACTCGCATGTGTGTAAACTCGTTGGCTTGCGTGTGTGTAAGAAAATGAATAGAGTTGTAGTGAATAGAGATGTGGGGGAATGATGGTGTGATATTTGTTGGTTTCTAACAAAGATGGTTCAAGGTCTTCGGGAGACGAAGTTGGTTTGCATGGGACCCTACCCATTCCTCCACGAGATAGGGGCCGAGTCGCCTATGCGCTAATTTCTTGGATGGCCGATTAGTGTGAATGTTGCTAGCGTCGAGGTACACCTTGTCGCCTGGGATGAATGTTGGTGTTGGCTGGCGCCTACAGTTGTAATAAGTCGCCATATCGTCCTTTGCCTTTACCAGGGCCGCCTTTGCTTCTGAAAGTGCCCCCTCCATCCGCTCCTTGAACTCATTTACAGACTCGAGGCGCGATGGGGGTTGGTGTGGTTCAAATCCCATCTGCGGGTGTCTACCCGTGTCCAGCAAAAAGGGGGACTCACGGGTCGAGCCGTGAATGTGGTTATTGTACTGGAATTCAGCTAGGGGTAAGAGGTCATCCCAGTCTTCTTGTCTCTCATTAACGAAGAGGAACAAGTACTGTTCCAGTTCTTGGTTCACTCGTTTGGTCTGACCATCCGTCTGCGGGTGGTAGGCCGTAGAGGCCGCCAAGCGAACGCCTAGCAAGTGGTAGAGCTCCCACGTGAACTCGCGGACAAACTGCACTCCTCTGTCGGACACCACCACCCTTGGTAGCCTGTGCAGCTTCCAAACATAGTATAGGAAGAGTCGTGCCGCCCCGACCACTGTTATTGTCATATGGGTTGGTATAAAGTGCGCCCGTTTCGATACCGAGTCTACCACATTCATCATGGCATCGTACCCGTGCGTGTCGGGGAGCTCCACTACGAAGCTTATGGTGTCCCATCGTGTCTCGGGGACCGGGAGCAGGTGGAGTTCCCCGACCGGTCGTTGCCTCTGGACCTCCGTTCGTAGGCACAGGTCGCACGTCTTGGTATACTCGCCGATGTATCGGGACATGTGAGGCCACTAGTAGTTTTGGGAGACAAGTTCGAGGGTCTTCCAGTGACCGGGGTGGCTGGCAACCTTTGAGTCATGGTGATGGGCTACTATCCGTCGCCAGAGGCTTCCCACATCTGGAACGTACACCTTTCCTCAGAAGGTCAACAACCCATTGGCCTCCGCCCATTCGGCCGAAACCAACAACCTCCCTCCTGCTTCCCACACTTTCCTCACTGCCTCCACTACTTCGTCCTCCAGTGTCCCTCCGGTCAGCGCTCTCTTCAGTTCCCGGGCAATTTCTTGCTCTTCCCCCTCTAGTTTCACTCCTTCTAGGGCCCCTATCACGAACAGCTCCGGTTGGAGCAAGACTAGGTCCCTATTGTCGTCCGTGCCCGATCCGTGGTCTGACTGGTGCGAAAGCACATCGGACTTCCCCATCGCTACTCCCGGTCTGTGCCGCAGGTCAAAGTTGAAATGTGAGAGGTAGAGGGACCAGCGGGCTTGTCGCCAGTTCAGCTTCTTCAAGGATCGGAAGTATTCTAGGTTCTTGTGGTCGGTCCAGATCTCGATGCGGTGTTCAGCGCCCTCCAGGAAGTGTCTCCACTCCTCTAATGCCCGGATGATAGCGAGCATTTCCTTATCGTAGATCTCGTAATTCCTCTCCACTGGGGAGAGGCTCTTCGAGTAAAAGGCAATCGGGTGCCACTTACCATCCTCGTGCGACTGCTGTGAAAGGACCGCCCCTGTGGCTATGTCAGAGCTGTCTGCTTCTACCCGGTAAGGGTGGGTGTCGTTGGCAAACCCGAGGATGGGTGCCGTCGTGAACTTCGTCTTGAGCCCTTTGAAGGCCGTCTGTTCCTTGTCTCTCCACTTCCACTTGGCGTCCTTCTTCACAAGTTCGAACCACAGCCTGGCGTGGTGCGAGAACTTTTCGATGAACCTCCCATAGAAATTGGCGAAGCCCAGGAAGGCCTGTACTTCTTTCCGGTTCGAAGGAGTCAGCCAACCCGTGACTCCTTCCACCTTGACCGGGTCCATTTCCACCTTGCCATGGGATATAATGAGGCCCAAGTACTCGATCCTGGTCTGTTCAAACTCGCACTTCTCCGGCCTAAGGTAGAGTTTGTGGGCCCTTAGTTGTTCAAGAACCTCCCATACGACTCGTCGATGCTCTCGAGAGTCTCGGTGAAGATGAGGATGTCATCCAGGTACACACACACGTGTCCTTCCATTACAAGGTCCTGGAAGATATCGTTCAACATGGTCTGGAATGTCGCGGGGCTATTAGTGAGGCCAAAGAACATGACAAGGGGCTCAAATAGTCCCCGGTTCATTCGGAATGCCGCCTTCCACTCGTCTCCCTCCTTAATCCATACATTATTAAACCCCCATTGCACATCCAGCTTGGTAAAGTACTTGGCTCCTCGAAGTTGTGCAATGAGCTCCGAGATGATGGGAAGGGGGTACCGGTTCTTCACCATCATCGCATTGAGCACCCGATAATCCTGGACCAGTCGGAGGGAGCCATCTTTTTTCTTGATGAAGAACACGGGGCTTCCCATGGGGGATTTCGAGGGGTGGATACGTCCCATGCGCAGGTTCTCCTGCAAAAACTCGTCCAGTTCTCGCTGTTTGCTTGGGGAGAGAGGGTACACCTTACAGGCCGAGAGTTTCACTCCGGGATCTAATTCTCGCATGGTCCCATGTCCTCTGCTGGGGGAGAGAATCGAAGGATTCTTTCTCGAAGAGGTCATTGAAGTCTTGGAGATAGGGCGGGATCATTCCTTTCTCCTTGGGGGGGGTACTTTGGAGTGCCCGTTCGGCCAATTGCTGTGCAGTTGTGGCCGCCACGATGGTAGCGATCAGAACATCTGGAGGGGTCATGGTTGCGAAGAGGCGATCACCCGGTTCGAGGAAGGGCACATCGTCGTCGATACCTTCACAGTCCTCCAACTTGTCGGTCGTCATGCCTGGCAAGGGGCCAGTCCGAAGAGTCCGAACTGCCATTTCCTCCCGGCGTTCCTTCTCTAGTTTGACCCGGCAGGTGTGGCATTGGGCCGAGCACCGGCTTAGCGTGACTTCTTGCGTCTGCCAGTTGACTTCAGGGTTGTGATTGCAAAGCCAGGGATAGCCAAGGATCATGTTGTGCTTCCCCAGGTTGGTCACAGCAAACACGGCCCATTCCGAGTGCTCTTGGTAGCGTAAGATCACATCGACAACGTGTCGGATTGCTCCTCCTTTGTTTGGGGTACCATCGACGTTGTACACTGGTGCGGGTTGAGTTAACGAGCGCAAGTTCAATCTTTTGGCGATCGCGAACTTCCGGTCTATGAACAGTCCCGTAGCTCCGCTGTCTAGCAGGGTGGTTACTCCCTTAACCTCTGCAGTGTCGGTAGTCTGTATCTCTACCTTGAGGTTCAGGGAATTCAGCGAGGGGGTCGAAGCCACTATGTAATGTTTTGGGAGGCTGCGTTCCCAACGTTTCAACCTAGGAAGGGGGGATGGTGGTTTCGGTGGGGTCGGTTTAGGAGTGTCTGTATTGCTTATGGCTGAGGCATCATCGTCTGAATCCAGAGTTGTATTCCCCGTATCAGAGTCTATAGACAGAGCAGCAAAGTGATTAAACAAGGGCAGCAAGGGCACATCCTTCACTTGCTGCCTTAGGCAAAATCCCCCGGATCCACGCCCTCCACTTCCCCGGCCTCGTCGGTATCTCGAAGGTCCATGGAGACCATCCAGTACTCTAGCATCTCTTCATGCTCTTCTGCCGTCATGAAACGCACATCGTACGCCTGAGGGCATTTTCAGGAAAAGTGGCTGGTCTTGCCGCATCGTCGGCACGTGAGCGGCAGGGGATACTGCCGCCTGGTTGCGTCAACGTCCATCGGCACGGGCCGAAGGGGTGGCATTGGGGGAGCGAGGACCGACGATGTTCTAGGGGGAGCAGGCATTGCTTGCTTGGTTGTGGGTTCGACGGGTCTTCGGCTAGGCTGTGGCGCCGAGGCATGTAGCAATGGGAATTGAGGCCCCTGAAAGGCTTCGTTCGCTACGTGTGTGAGGGCCACTGCTCGTGCTGTGGTGTACCATGCCAAGATGTCATCATCCTTAGGTCTCCCGTCTAGCATCAGCACGATGCGACTTTGGATAGTAGGGTCAAGGCCTCGTCGAAACTTCATGACGATGGACCGCCCATCCGTGTATTCAGCCTTTCCGACTAAGTCTTCAAATTGGTCGATATACTTGTCGACCAAATGCTTGCCTTGGTGGTACTGGTGCAACTCCAATTGGTTTGCCACCTCAGTGGCCTGATGCAAGGGGTAGAAGTGTTCCCAAAAGGCTTCCACGAAGGCCTTCCAGTTGGCATAGAGCGGTCTGCCTGTCTTTGCTTTGTGTGTGAACACTCGGCTAGAGAAGGTCGCTGCTCTTCCTGTCTTCATAAAGGACAATGCCCAGAGGATCTGAGACTGCTCATCAGGAAAATCGGCGGCACAGACGCCGAGGTACAAGGTACAAGACTGCATAAATGCACGCCCATGCAAATGGTTGCCATCGAACTTGGAGGGCTTGGCGGGTTCTACCATTTGTTTCGCGGGCTGCCGCATGCAGGTCTGGAGGCCTGCCACTAGGTTCGTTGTGGTCACCTGTAGCATGTTCAGCCTCATCTCCAGGTCCTGCTTCTCTCTTCTTTCTCTTAGTAACTCTTGTTCTATACCAGCCAGTCGGTCCAATAACTCCTGGGCCGATGGCAAGTCCATGGAGAGTAAGATTTTGTAAGTGAATGAGGAGGGGCTGCTGCTGTCGCTACTTCCGAAGAAATTCAATTCGGAGGCGTACGATGGAGCAGCTGGTTCTCGAAGGAGAGAGTTTTCTACTGTAAGGGCAACCTAAGCAGGCATTCTACCCTAAGGTGGCGCACTGGCGAAGGGGGATCCAAAGGTTTAGTATGGTATCTAATACATGGGGACTAGCCTACCTGGCGAAGGGGGATCCAAAGAGAAAACTCTAGGGAACCCTTTGCCCACCGACTACTGTATATAAGCACCATCTCTATGGTGCTCTGCGCTCTATTGGGCATCACCCTCCGTACCGATTGGGAAGTTCTGCCAGGGCCTCGACCCTGAGAACAGATGACAAAAGGGGGGACAAGGGTTACAGCCAACCCCTCTGAAGGGTACTCGCCAACAGGGATGATGGTTCGGTGCATGGTATGCTCGGTACTGCCATGAGTGGGTCGAACAGACTTCAGTCGGCAGGTGTGGAGTATGGGCAGGTCGGCGCTGGCCAGGGTTCATGATCGGGGGTTCCCCTGACAGTCATCTCGGAATATTTCCAGGTCACAGGCAACATATCTTCCGCAATTTCTCCAGTATCCAATCCAAGGATAGGGGTCTGGGAGTAGGAGGACTAATGGGTATATGGTTGTGCACTCTCATTTTGTGTTTAAGAGTGAGTCGAATGGAGTGGGCAGGATAATCAGGATGGGATGGTGCCCTGAACTCTGCCTTGTATTCCACTCTACTCCTATCATGATATGCTGGTCTAGACATCATTCCAAGAAATATGTATAGTTCTTGACTTTCTGGGAAATAGACTGCATCTCCTATCGCATATGACTGAGTGTAGATTGGATGGGATCGTCTTCTGAATGAGAAATGTGCTGGTGGGGGTATGCGAAGATAATGATATGTTAATGGTTCTGCCTGGATGCGTGTGTCCTGGGTGTTGTAGTGTTGCATGGGAATGAGCTCTGAAGAAGACATGATGACAAATTGGGAGTCTGAAGATCGGTGTACTGTGTACTGAATAGAATGGTTGGCTGTGTAATGTGGTGACAGTGAAGGTGATATGGGATGAGCACCGATGGAGTCTGATTTGGAACATGGTTGAGATCGGTCGCTTTACTGTCACCGCCTCTGTTCTGAGACCTTTCTGACCGAAAGGACGAAGGATTGTTTTCCGTGGTTTCCATCCCTGTCATGACCGAGACACCGTCCCCGAGTCCATTCCTGACTGAGGACTCAATACTTTGATAACCGACGCGCAGGACCATCATGTACCTCACTCCCTTGTTTTCTCCTTTATATTGACCCCTTGTACTCCCTTTCTCCTTGTTTTATGACCAGCAAAGATAGTACAAGGATAGTCGCATGTATATAGTCTCCCAGTCGACTGGACTGTTCGCCAGTACAAATATCGACTTAGTCTACCCCCTAGTTTCTGATTCATTTCCTGTAAACTCCCGTCTCCTTTCCGAAATTAGGGACAGACAATCGAGGAGGGCGCAACACATAAGTTGAAGCCAAGTCTCTTCGACCTCAAACACCTCAGTGACCGGATTGAACCAATCTGTGACTGATCCTAAGCTCCTGGTGCTCCCGTCTCTGTCCATAGTCCATCTCGACTTCCGTTCTCGGCCTTCGGCCCCTTCACGGACCTCTACGCTAACCCAGATAGCCCTTTCAGAAGTATTAGCTAAGCACCTGACATGCAGACTTAACATTTGGTACATGTACTTGACAGAAACTGATGTTAAGGAATGTCCACACCAGTAATCCTAGGGAATGATTTTGCAGATCAATATTCCATATCCATTGTCAGAGAGGAATCTTCCACTTATCTATTATTGGGGAATTCAGGGAGATGTTGTTGGGTGCAAACTAGCATCTCACCCCTGAGAGACCAACCTCAATATATTGTAATATTATATCGATTTCGGTATCATTCAGTGTGCTTTTGAACTCTTAATTTTTCTCAATTTTATTTGTATTTTTACCCTCATTATTGAGGGAGTTATTCGTATTCTACTATGTACGCTACTTACGGGCGCTTGTCCACGCACGACGCGACTAGCGTGGCCGGCTCCCTGGATTTGGAACCGGCAGCCTGGCTCAAACCTTCGATAGGGTCAAGGGCTGGCTGCAAGGTATATGCGGGTGAGACATGACCCGCGCAAACCTCCCTCCTCAGTTATTGACTATACTGAGGAGGTGAGTTGTATAATATTATGTACAAAGCCTCAGGGCTAATTTCTCTTTTATTTCTTTTGTAAGATAAATAAAATAGGTATATTATTCGAATATACACTCAGTTATTGACTATACTGAGGAGATAAATAAAATAGCTACCTAAAGAATTCTTCAATCCTACTGTACTTGCTCATAATCTCATCAAGGTTATGGGCCCCGGAGACCAAACAGAGAAAGTCCCATTGACTATGGGAAGACTATCTACAGACGGATCAAAATTGGTCCCTGTGGAGAGCTCAACTCATGAGTTATTTCAAGTCCAAAAATCTATTGAAACATGTAGAAGGAAAAGCCGACAGACCACCTGATCCTCCAACTTATCCCAAGGCACATGTCCTCACAGATGATGAGGAGGCCAAGTTAGAAAAGGCTGAGGAGAGACTTGAAAAGTGGCTGGCTAGAGAGGGACTCGTCAAGACTCAAATAT
>QLPI01019719.1:0-14125 GCA_003314275.1 Chroogomphus rutilus | reverse complement strand
GAAGGGTGCAGGCAATGATGAGAGCAAATGGGGGCTTTACCAAGTACTGATATATACCATTTTTTGTTTAAAAAATATGAGGGACAAAACTGTTCAAATGCTTCATTTTTTAAAATAATTAATATCTCAATGAATATTGAGAGTTACATAATCATCTTGATTGTGACCACAAGTTCAGAAGCAGAGCTATCTCCACTAATTACATCATATTTTTTGATTATGTAATCCTCCCATTATTTATAGTACAACACAAATGTTCAAAACACTTGAACAGTTTTGTCCCCTACTGTATGTACATGCATGTCCTACTTATATAGGTTAAGAAGCGACATGTGAAATAAGGAATGTGGGACAATAAGGTATGCAGAGCATGTGGGGGTATTGTCCACAATGAGTAAAATTAGAATGAAGGAATATAAACGGGGATAGGACAATGGAAATAGAATAATAGGAATGTGGCCAAGGATAGGACAATAGGGAGTGCCCGACTATAAAACAATAGGGTTGTGGCCGAGGATAAGACAAGGGTCAGATATCCCAAGGTAAGATGGGTTGAGGATTAAGGAGGGGACAGGGTGGAATTAATGGATGGTGAATAGGGCAGAGTGGATGAGGGATAGGGACAAGGAATGTAGATGGTGGATATGCCAAGTCGAGACCGGCATACCAAGTGACTTGCATATGGTGTGGGCACTTGTACGTGGACGTAGTCTGGCTGTTCGGTCAGCACTACCAAATTACCAGACACTCGGTATGTGTACTTGACAGTATCCCCCCCTTAGTGGCTGAACCCATGAAGCCGATAGGCGGAGATTAAAATAGGGTTCTGGATACTGATGTGACATCATGGATTGTTTGGGAAATTTCCCAGGCTTCCCATCAGCCAACCACATCACTTCCTCCTATCAAAAATCAAAAAATCGAAAGAAATGGGTGCCAAAACCGATGACGACGAGTGACAGTTCGAAGAGAGATAGATCACCCATCAGCACAATCAGGAGGAGAAGGGAAAGGCAGAGCAGGCAACACAAGAGGCCACCGAGGGTACAAAGAATGAGGGAGCCATGGTCAAGGTGGCAGGACTAACAGAGGCTGCCTATAGATAAGGAAAAGGCTGAAGACTTTGTCCTAGGAGATGCCACATGGCCGAGACAGGAATGGCAACTGCTACAGGAGATAGCCAGGTGGCCAAGGACCAACAGGCGGGAATGGCCAAACAGACAGAGGATGAGGAGGTTGCTACAAAACAGGCAGCAGATGAACAGGAGGCCACGAAGGAGGCTGTTGAAACACAGCAGGTAGAGAGGCCCTGAGAGGCCGACAAACAACCAGCTAAGATGGCCGGGATGACGGGGACACAGTCTCCCAAGGAAACAGGTGGAGAGATGATACGGAGGTGTGGGATGGAACACCCAATAATGAAGGCATTAGAGGTATGGGGGTTCCCGATTCTTTGGGAGTCCCGAAAACTTCGGCACATAAAAGGGGCAGGAGCTTAGAAGCGGGGCCCAGTAGGGTGACTAAGGGTGGTAGGGGAGCCAAGATGAGTTGCAATATTCTCTTGTTTTAATTTTTATTTATTTATTTATATAGCGCACAGAGGAGATCCCCAAAAGGTGGTCTCCTACTGCTCATCCACCATGCGAGAAGTGTATGAAATGGCAGCACAAGTGCAGGGTCCCAGGGCCTGGGGCTGCATGCCAGGAATGCAACAGGCAGAAAGTTAGGTGCAATTTGGCTGCACCTCAGGCATCGTGGGCCAAGAGTCAGCCCATTATTATGGATGACAATGATGATGAGGAGAAGAGTGAAAAGGAGACCAAGGAAGAGGATGAGGAAGTGAACGGGGAAAAGGAGGAGGCAGATGAGGAGGTGCAGGAGCCTCTGAGAAAGAGGCTGAGGTGGGCTTGTACCATCAAGCCGAGCAGGAGGACACCTGGGGTGGAGGTACCGTGGGCCAAGCCATCGGTTGGGAGGAGAATGGTGGAGCTGTTAGAGGAGCTCCTTAGGAGTAACCACCGGATAGAGAGGGCATTATTCCTCATAGTAGGGGTGGGTTCAGGAGATACAGAAGAGCCGGGGAAGATGGAGGGTCAAAAGGAAGAGGAAGGCAAAGGCAAACAGAAGGAAAAGGATGATGATGAGGTGATGGAAGATGGTGATGAAAATGAGACTTTAAAGTAGTCTCCTAATAAATGTTTTTTTTTTGGCTGAAAAGATAAGAAAAGAAATAAATGCAAGTAAACATGCCAGAGTTTTTGGCAGATCTGGTCATGATAAACGGAAGGAAAGAGAGGTTGATGGTGGATTGAGAGGGATGTATTTGGGAGTGAGTGTGATCATAGAGTCGGGAATAGAGTGTCGGGATGATGTATAAGAATTGAGGTCAGAATGGAAATGGGGAGTGGTAGATAGAAGGGGGTTTTCAGGAGAGGGATATCTTTGGAAGGGGAGATTGCATAGTTCGAAGTATATCTAGCTAGTAGCCACCCCCCTTTTAGGTAGACATCCCATCATCTTCTTGAGAGTGCTGGCCTCGAGCCGAGGGAGCAGGAAAGAGTGGTAAGAGTGTATTAATGTGAATATATGGAGTGGATGAAACAAGAACAGATGGGGATGGATGGAAGAGACCTTGGCCAAATGTGCCAAGTGGCACTGCTGACCAAGAGGTCCCAGCTAAAGAACTTGCTAGCTGTTCTGGTATACAATTGTGTGCAAAGCAGTTGCATTGACCAGGGCTATTGGCAGAGCTTCCAGCGATAGAACAGGATCCTAGGTGAGGCTTTTGGAGCAGTGGCAAGTGCTGACTGGTCCGAGGCCATCGGGACACACCTAAAGGCATTAGTGGCTTGACAGAATGTAATACTGCCCAATACCCTGTTAATCAATGGATTATAGCAGGTGAGTGAGTTGTGACCAAATATTGCTGACTGACAGATCTAGTGATGTGACAGATGGATGGGTGGACAGAGATTGTCCAGATGGAAGATCTAGTAGACATGTCTATATATTCAGTGATAACCGAATTAGCAGTACTGGATCAAGAATTCTAAAGAAAAATAAAGGGGTAGCTGTGAACGGATGCTGATACAATCCAGCATGCAAGGTGGGTTGCCGAGAATATTTGGCACCCAATCAGATGATGGAAAGAATTAAAATGAAGAGAATAGAAAGACATAGCAGCATTGATCTAAGCCTCACTACTGGCATCTGCTGAGTCAACACAACTCTCGGTGTGCTTAGAGGCCAACTAGTTTTCGGTTGCCATTGCTGAGTCTTCAGCATTAACGTCCGAGGCATCAGTTGCCTGGGGGGTGGAGTCGAGACTGGTAGTTGCGCAGGTTTTCGTTGCTTTGGGGCATCCGGTGATTTTGTGATTTCTAGTGGCACAAAAGAGACACAGGTTGTTGTCCATACGTCTCTGTTGTTTGGTTGGGAGGAGCTTGCCGTCCTTGCTGAGGGTCTTGGTGTACTCGGATTGATTGGACTGAGATTTTTTACTGTCCTTGTTCTTTGACATGTTCTTATTGCTGCTGTTATTTCATGTAGGCATAATCATAAGTAAGGCATGGGAAGTAGTTTGATTCTGGGTATACTGTCAGGCTTTGGTAATGCCGAAGATGTGGGCTAGGAATGGCCAAGTCCTGCAGGCCAGAAGTAGTGGCTTGACTTCAACATACTCGTGCATTGCGCCCTACTTTCCATGCATGCCACCAATTTGGGACAGAGGAGGTACTCGGGGGGTGCTGAAGTGCCAGCCCAAGTAGAGGACTTTACAGAGGACTTTACAGAGGAGAGGGAAGATAAGGGGCCTAAGCCTAGTCGATACCCAGAATGAGGAAGTATGTACATGCATGCCCTACTTATATAGGTTTAAGAAGCGACATGTGGAATAAGGAATGTGGAACAATAAGGTATGCAGAGCATGTGGGGGTATTGTCCACAATGAGTAAAATTAGAATGAAGGAATGTAAATGGGGATAGGACAATGGAAATAGAATAATAGGAATGTGGCCAAGGATAGGACAATAGGGAGTGCCCAACTATAAAACAATAGGGTTGTGGCCAAGGATAAGACAAGGGTCAGACATCCTAAGGTAAGATGGGTCAAGGATTAAGGAGGGGACTGGGTGGAATTAATAGATGGTGAATAGGGAAGAGTGGATGAGGGATAGGGACAAGGAATGTGGATGGTGGATATGCCGAGCCGATGTCAAGATTCGGTCACGCCGAGATATCGGTTAAGTCCTGCAAACCATTACGGGGTGGCTAGGCTTCAACGTGCTCTTGCGTTGCGCCCTGCTGTTCCGTGCGTGCCACTAATTTGGATAGTGAGAGGAGCCTTGAGAGGATGCCGAGGGCGTCGGCTCGAGCGAAGGACTTTAGAAATAGAGAGCGGACAAAAGGGTGCGAATCAATTGATATTCTGAGTGAAGAACTATCTACATACATCCCGCTACTTTTATAGTTAAGAAGCAAGATGTGGAACAGGGTGGCGTAAGGAATGGAAACAATAAGGTATGAGGCAACCACATGGAGGCTTTGTCCACAGTGATCAGAAATAGAATAAGGAATGTAAGCGGTATTAGAATAATAGAGTATGGCTGAAAATAAGATAATGAAATGGTGGGCGGGAATAGAACAATAGAGGACGGCCTAAGATAAAACAATGGCAGTGGCCAGGACAATGAGTGGCCGTCATGTTGTTCGGGGAAACGGGTAAAGGAGTGGATAGGGGGTGAAGGAACAATGGAAGGGGATGTACGAGGGGAGTGGTCCATACGATGTACAGGATGTACCGATCCGAGGCCGTGTGGTGGTGCGAGATAATGCGGGTGAGGGCCGGTTAATCGGTATTCCCGAGTGAATCGGTACTCGGTGTTGCGGGCTTGACAGCCGAGACCGGCATACCAAGTGACTTGCATGCGGCATGGGCACTTGTATGTGGACATAGTCTGGCTGTTCAGTTGGCACTGCTGAATTACCGGACACTCGGTACATGTACTTGACAGCTCGGCACATTCACCATACACATTCCTTATTCCCACTCCCTCTTCATTCATTATCCACTAATCCCACCCCTTCTACTCCTATTCCTTGACCCCTTCTACTTCAGGACATTTGACCCTTGTTTTATTCTCGGCCATGACCCTATTGTTTTATATTCGGTCACTTTCTATTATCCTATCCTTGGCCACATTTCTATTATCCTATTTTCATTGTTCTATTCTCATTTATATTCCTTTATTCCTTTCTTAATCATTGTGGACAATGCCTCCATATGCTCTGCATACCTTATTGTTCTCGATTTCTTATCCCACATCTCACTTCTTAACCTATATAAGTAGCCCATGCATGTACATACTTCTTCATTCTGGATATCAACTTGGAATAGACCTCCTTGTCTTCTCTCTTCTCATCTGAAGTCCTTACTTGGGCCGGCACCCTTGGCACCCTCCCAGGGACTCCTTCTGTCTGAAATCAGTGGCAAGCATGGAAAGTAGGGTGCAGTGCACAAGTATGTTTAAGCCAAGCCACCCCGATTGGTCTCCAGGACTTGGCCGATTCCCGCTAACATCGTGAAGCTGGCACTATTGCAACAGCACTTGGCCCACGCATCATCGGCATTTCAAATGCTTGACAATGCTAAACTTTTGAGACCATCTGTCCACTTTTAACACAGATGTGTTGAAGGTCCAATATGCCATATCGTACCTCACAGGCCCCACACTTCAGTACTTCAAACCCACCATTCTAGGCAAAATACGACCTGAGCCTAGTTGGCTTAGAGTCTAGAAAGACTTCCAATCCAAACTCGAAACAAACTTCGGACCATTCAACAACACTGTGTCAGGCATTGGAAATGCTGATGATATTGTCAGGAGTCAGTCAATTCCTAGAGACCAATCGGGGTGGCTTGGCTTCAATGTACTCATGGATTGTGCCCTACCTTCTGTGTGTGCCACTGATTTCTGACAGAAGGGGCACCCGTGAAGGTGCCAAGGGTGCTGGCCCGAGGGAGGACTTCAGATGGGAGGAGAGAGGACAAGGAGGCATTGATATCCAGAATGAGGAACTATCTACATGCATACACTACTTATATAGATTAAGAAGCGAGATGTAGAATAAGGAATGGAGAACAACAAGGTATGTAGAGCATGGGAAGGCATTGTCCACAATGATCAAGAATAGAATGAACGAATGTGAATGAGAATAGAACAATAAAAATAGGATAATAGAGATGTGGCCAAGGATAGAACAATGGGAAGTGACCGACTATAAAACAATGGGGTCATGACTGAGGATAAACAAGGATTAAATGTCCTGAAGTAGACAGGTGCAGGGTGAAGAGTAGATGGGGTGGGATTAAGGGGTGATGAATGAGGAAAGGGGTGAATGAGGGTTGGGGATTAGGAGTGTGGATGGTGGATGTGCCAAAGCTGAGACCGAGGGACCAAGTGACTTGCATATGGCTTGGTCACTTGTGCATGGACATTGGACTGATGGCTTAGTCGGTACTTCCAAGTTACCAGATACTTGGTACATGTACTTGACACACTGCACAAGCAGAAATTAAACTTGGCAAGATAGTCATGAAGGACTATCATCGTGCAGCATGCTACTTTATTGACTTCACCTGTTAGGGAATAGGGAATGCTCCCTATTATTTTTAATTTTTTTTCAAGCCAAATCAGCCTGCAGAATCCAAACCTCTCCTCAAGAAAATTTCCACTTAAATCAGCCATATCTTGGCAACAAAAAAATCATAATGTTTTTGGCTAGCCAATTAAGAGTGAATTAACTCCAGTAATTAACTCTTAATTATCAATGTTAAGTCTCGGTAATGCTGATAGTGCAGATGGAAGTCGGCCAAGTCCTGCAGGCTGATTAGGGTGGCTTGGCTTCAACATGCTCATGCATTGTGCCCTGCTCTTCCATGCATGCCACTAATTTAGACAGGAGGAAGACCCAGGAGAGTGCCGAAAGTGTTGGCCTGAGTATGGGACTTCAGACAGGAGAAGGGAAGATGAGAGGATGTAAACCAAGTCAATATTCAGAGTGAAGAACTATCTACATACATTTGCTACTTATATAGGTTAAGAAGCGAGATGTGGAATAAGGAATGGAGAACAATAAGGTATGTGGAGCATGTGGAAGCATTGTCCACAGTGATCTAGAATAGAATAAGGAATGTGGATGAGAATAGAACAATGAAAATAAGATAATAGAAATGTGGCCAATAATAGAATAATAGAGAGTGACCGAATATAACAATAGGGTCATGGCCAAAGATAGAACAATAGCAAAATATCCCAAAGTAGAACAGGTTGAGAAATAAGGAGTGGATGGGGTGCGATTAGTGGATAATGAGTAGGGAAGAGTGGATGAGGGATAGGAATAGGGAATGTGAATGGTGAATGTTCCAAGCCGAGACCAATGTACCAAGTGACATATGTGTGGATTGGTCACTTGTACGTGGAATTGGACTGATCATTTGGTCAGCACTGCTGAGTTACCAGGTGCTCGGTACGGGCACTTGACAAGTGCCAGAACTGAATTGGAACTTAGGTCACAAATTAAGTCAATATTTGTACTGGCAAATAGTCCAGTCAACTGGGGGGTTATATACATGTAGCTACTCCTTGTATTATCTACTTGCCAACTAAAGATAAGGGGAAGAAGGGAATACAAGGGGTCAATAGAAAAGTGAGAACAAGGGAGTGAGGTACATGGTGATCTCGTGAGCCACCTATTGGAGGAGTGGAACCTTGGCCGTGGAATCGTGAGGGGGGTTGGGATTGCGGGAACTTCAGATTGTTGCGACAGAATCGTGGGAGGCAGTCATTCCAGGTCTTATAGTTGGAAAAGTCCCAGAAAGGGTGCAGATGGTTTGGTGGGAATTAAATGGTTTACTAGAGGCACAAGCCATAACAACTATTAGGAACCATATGCCAGCATGCCCAAATATTCATTTTAGCTCACTCAGCCTAACTCTGCCCTCACTTGCCTATTCAACTATATGCCCTCAGCCCTCAAACTATATGCACCTCGTGTATCTGTCTTGGCATCAAATATACCTGTCAATACACTCCACTCATTTACGTCAATCTCCATATGCTCACAAATCTATTTTCACTTCATTTACGTTTAATATCCTTTTCATTTCGTTCTGCTCCACTTTCCTTATTTGCAATTGTGTTCTATCTCTGATATCTGATCTGTTACTATGTTCCTTATTGTCAAGTCCACGATACCAAGCTCCAGTCCACTCAGCAATACCGACCGACCAACCCTTACCCATATCATCCCTCACTAAGTACATGGCCTCAGCTCGGTACATTCGTTACATCATCTGGGTCACTCCTCTCATCCCATCCCCTCTATCCTCTCATTCCCCATCTGTTCCCTTACCCATTTTCCCTCAGGATACTTATTGTTCATTTATTACTCGGTCACAACCCTATTGTTTTATCTTCGGTCATTTTCCATTGTTCTATTCTCATCCACTCTCTCATTATCTTATTCTCAGCCATATTTCATTATTCTATTCTTGTTTACATTTCTTATTCTATTCTTGATCACTGTGGACAATACCTCCACATGATCCTTCATACCTTATTGTTCTCGATTCCTTATGCCACCCTGTTCCACATCTTGCTTCTTAACCTATATAAGTAGCAGATGTATGTAGATAGTTCCTCACTCTGAATATTGACTTGGTTTACCTACTCTCATCTCCCCTTCTTTAGTCTAAAGTCCCTTACTTGGACTGACACTCTCAGTACCCTCCAGGGTCTCTCTTCAGACTAAATTAGTGGCACACATGGAAGAGCAAGGCACAATGCACGAGTACGTTAAAGCCAAGGCTGTCAAGCTTCGGGAATGCCGAGATGTCAGACGGGAACGGCCAAGTCCTACAGGCCGGAAGTAGTGGCTTTGGCTTCAATGTACTCGTGCATTGCACCCTACTCTTCCCTGCATGCCACTGATTTGCAACAGATGGGGTACTTGGGAGGATGCCGATCATGCCGGCCCAAGTAGAGGACTTAACAGAGGAGGAGAAGGTAGAAGGGCCTAAGCCTAGTCGATACCCAGAATGAGGAAATATGTACATGCATGCCCTACTTATATAGGTTTAAGAGGCGACATGTGGAATAAGGAATGTGGGACAATAAGGTATGGAGAGCATGTGGGTATTGTTCACAACAAGTAAAATTAGAATGGAGGAATGCAAACAGAAATAGAACAATAAAAGATAGAATAATAGGAATGTGGCCAAGGGTAGGACAATAGGGAGTGCCCAACTATAAAACAATGGTTGCGACTGTCAGGAACCATACGCCAGCAAGCCAACTATTCAATTCAGCCCACTCAGCCCAACTCTGCTCTCGCTCGCTATTCAACATTACGCCCTCAGCCCACAGACTATATGCACCTCGTGTATCCGTCTTGGTGTCACGTGTTCCTGTCAATTCACTCCACTCATTTATGTCACATTCTATATGCTCGCTTTTCCATTCCGTCCTCATTTATGTTTAATATCTTTCATTATGTTTCATTTCATTTTCATCTGTTCGCAATTCCATTCACTCCTTATGTCCGATCTGCTATTACGTTCCTTAGGGTAACTCCATTGGGAATCGGAGTGACACGTCACTCCACAATGTCACGGAGGAGATCATTATTTGGGGCGTAGTATTCTGTTCTCACTTTTCACGATCCTCGGATTTCTCATTCTATTATAGGAATCTCTTCGACTCCTAATAGATTAGAAAGTAGTATAAAAGATCTTGTACTATTAGTTCAGTCTTCAGTCAGAAAATCAACCTTGATTTGACTAAGGTTCCTCTGTTCACTTCCATCTACTTCGCTTTTACGAAATCGGGGACCGTGTGGTCTAAGTGGGTGCAACGCAATACGTTGAAGCCAAGCCCCATTCCGAACCTCGCCAATTGTCTCACCATTGGGAGATTAAATAAAATAACGATTACGTCCTTTATCATCATCGTAACAGTATTTTCTGACTACCACACTTGATCGCACTTCATCTTCACATATCACGACTATCATGAACACCTGCTCTACTACTTGCAATTTACCTTTCATCGTAGAAGTCCCTAGTCAGTTGCAGGAGATTTCCTCACTTCGATGGCTGTCAGAACAACCTTCAATTCGCGAAGCTGGCCCATCAGGAGGGAACCCTCCTCCTGATCTCGAGGACGATGACGACGAAAACCCAATCAACGACAACGATGATGATGAACCAAATACAAACCCTGTTCAAGTTTCAAATCCGAACCCCACTCATGTTTCTAATCCTAATCCGACCCTTAATTCCTCGACCCTTAATTCCTCGTCCAGTTCAGACAAAATCGTCAAGGCTCTCATTGATCGACTAGCCCAACAGCCTGCTAGACCTTCTACAAACCCTGGCCACCATGCCAAGGTTTGCGAGCCCAAGGTTTACGACGGCACCAACCAAGCTAAGCTTCGCACATTCTTTTTACAATGCATGCTGAACTTTTGAGACCGCCCGTCTGCATTCTTGATGGATGCGTCAAAGGTCCAATACACCATCTCGTACCTCACCGGCCCCGCGCTCCAGTACTTCGAACCCACAATTCTTGGCAAGATCCAGCCTGAGCCTAGTTGGCTTAAGGTCTGGAGGGACTTTCGTCAAGAGCTGGAGACCAACTTCAGCCCATTCAACAGCGCTGTGCAAGCAGAAATTGAGCTCGGCAAGATAGTTATGAAGGACAACCATCATACGGCACGATACTTCATCGACTTCGCCAGAGCCTCCACTCGTACTCAGTGGAATGATGCCACCCTTGCACATGCGGCATACAAGGGGTTGGCCAGACGTATCAAGGACAGCCTCCTTAACTTCCCTCATTTCAAAACTCTCGCTGAACTCAGACAATATTCACTCGAGATTGACAGCAGATATTGGGAATGCAAGGAGTTCGACAACTTTGGAAATCCTTCAAAACCGAACGGGTCCTCGTCCAAATCCAACTCCAACAACAACAACAACAACCATCAGTCTTCTTCCAACTCCAACAACTCGAACAACAAGAAGAGTAAGAAGGGGGGGAAGAAGAACGGCAACGATAAGTCTTCCAACAATAACAACAACGCTAACGACATTGCGTCCAAGCTCGGAAAAGATGGGACGCTATTGCCTGAAGAATGTCAAAGGCGAATCGACGCAGGGCTTTGTCTCTTGTGTGCTTCAAAAGGTCACATGGTCAAGGACTGCCCCAAATCCAATTCCCAATCTTCATCAACCTCTTCTTCTAACAACAACAAATCCAACAACTCCAACAATAAGAAAACGACGAAAGCACGTGTGACCAAGGCAAGCACGTCTGACACCAATGCCGAAGAAAACACAGCATCAGAGTCAAAAAAATGAGCTGCAACCTTGGAAATGCACGAGCTGAGGATTGCGTTAGCCTCTCTCACGTGCTGTTCTTGAACGCCCTTTCTTCTAATTCTGCTATTTCTTGCATATCTTCCACTTCTGAAACTTCGAAAACTTCGCTTATACTTAATCTGTCTTGTTCTCTTATTTCCGAACTTCCTCTTATGATGCTCTTAGATTGTGGTTCTTCAGACTGCTTTATTGAATCACGAATTGTGCAGAAATATTCTTTGCCTACTAATTCAGTTCCTGCTATTCCATTGAAATTATTTGACGGTTCTACTAACTCTGTCATTACTCAGACTACGACAATTCCGATCCGATTTCCGACCGGTGAACTTCAGAATGTCACCTTCTATGTGACAATGTTGGACGGCAGTTGCTCTGCAGTACTTGGCTTCAACTGGCTCACCCACTACAATCCATCGATTGACTGGGTATTAGGCAGTATAACCTTCAAGTCTACGAAATCGACTACCGTTCCAGCACCTCATGCCTCAACCGCTGCTTCACAGTCCAGCACCCCACTTCCTAGCAATCCATCGCCATCTCCGAAGTTGGAGGCTCCACGGATAGCCCTAGTTAATGCAGAAGCATTTGTTTGCACCTGCAAACTAGAAGGTTCGCAGGCCTTTCAACTCAACCTTGCAGACCTCGACAAATATGCTCGAGGCTCCACTACGGTTGACTCTTCAGACAACCTGGATAGCATTAAACAGCATGTTCCAGAATTCTATCATGACTTCGCTGATGTCTTTAGTAAACAGCGCGGTAATTCTTTAGCTCCCCATAGACCCTACGATCTCAAGATCAACCTTGAGGACGGCACTTTGCCCCCTCTTGGTCCCATTTACTCCCTCTCAGTATCCGAACTCCAATCACTACGAGACTTCATCGACGAACACCTCAACATGGGTTTCATTCGACCCTCAGGGTTGTCACACGGTGGACCAGTACTATTCGTACGCAAGAAGGACGGCTTCCTATGGCTCTGTGTAGACTTTTGCGGTCTAAACAGAATCACGAAGAAGGACCGTTATCCACTTCCCCTTATTTCCGACCTCTTAGACGCCCCCAAGAAAGCTCATATATACACTAAAATCGACCTCAGACATGCCTACCACTTCGTTCGAATTGCAGAAGGGGACGAATGGAAGACAGCCTTTAGGATGCGTTATGGATCCTTTGAGTGGCTTGTCATGCCTTTCAGACTTTCTAACACCCCTGCTGCATTTCAGCGCTTCATGAACGACATTTTTGGCGACCTTTTAGACAACTGCACCATAGTCTATTTGGACGACATCCTCATCTATTCCAACGACGAATCCTCACATATCGAACATGTTTGCGAAGTTCTACGACGATTATGCAAACACAACTTGTATGCTTGAGAAGACAAATGCTCCTTCCACCAAACATCCGTCAAATACCTCGGATATGTCCTATCACCAGAAGGTCTTATGATGGCGGAGGACAAAGTCAAATGCATCACTCAATGGCCTGAGCTGCATAAAGTCAAGGATGTCCAATCATTCCTCAGATTTGCGAACTTCTATCGGAGATTTATTTTCAACTATTCCTCTATTACGACTCCTCTTACTCGACTCACTCGCAAATGTCTGGCTTGGAACTGGAGTGAGGAGTGTAGAGATGCGTTTAATAAGCTGAAACTGGCGTTCACATCTGCCCCCATTTTAACTCATTGGACTCCTGATTTGCCCTTGATTGTGGAGACAGATGCATCAGATTACGCTTTAGCAGCTATACTCTCCCAACACTCCCCAGATGGCGAGCTCCATCCTGTCGCATTTCATTCCCGAACTTTCACCTCTCCAGAACTCAATTACGATGTTCACGACAAAGAACTGCTCACGATTTTCGAAGCTTTTCAAAAGTGGCGTCATTAATTAGAAGGTTCCGGCGACCCTGCTCAGAAGAAGTGAGAGAATTCGTTTACAACATGAAAGAGCTTCAAGGGCCGGCTCCGGTGATAAATCTCAAGCTGGAGAAGCCGCACATATAAATGTAACCACCCTCGCTTGCAAAGACATTGGGGATAATGTACTCAATGATATCGCACATAATCCTGATTTTTATATTCAAAGGAACAAGAGCGACAAAGATATATGCGACCACCTAGCAATAAGCGCCGAACCAAATAGTGTCGAAGAAGATGATTTTACCTATATATCAAATGATTTGCAATTACCTACGACGGCTAATGAAGCCCTCAATAATTCTACATGGAAGTCAGCCATGGATATAGAGATCCGATCGCAAATCGACAAAGGCACCTGGGAACTCACTAAACCTCCTCCGGGTGTGAATATAGTCGGTAGCAAATGGACCCATGTTATGAAACATAATCAGAAGGGTGATATAGTTCATGCAAAGTCAAGACTCGTTGCTCAAGGCTTCACACAAACTTTTGGAGTCGATTACGATGAGACTTATGCCCCAGTCGTTCGTATGACATCATTACGCACTATTTGCGCTATAGCGGCCAGAAATGATTGGCCAATTCATCAAATGGACGTTGATGTGGCATATCTTAATGCGCCACTCGAGGAACCTATCTATATGTGCAAGCCGCCGGGAGGAGCTTCTTTAGGTCTGCTCACATCTATTTGACTCGGTTGTATATTTTCTAAGTCTCTCTCTGGTGTGCGCTCGATTATTTCTTCAATGCGGCTCTCA
>QLPI01019697.1:0-12988 GCA_003314275.1 Chroogomphus rutilus | reverse complement strand
AAAGCTATTCAATGAATAGTCCAAAAGCACCAAACATTGACTCAGTTTTGTGAGTCACTGTATGTGATATGTACAATGGTGACAAACTTGTAACTGGCAGGATTATATTATGATACAAACTGGGAGATTTTGAGGTAGCATTTCAAACATAGCTGTTGGAAAATAAAGTCATAATATGCAATGTTATTTTTGTGATGTTTCCATATTCTGTTCATATTGCTACATTTCCATTGCAACCATATGTATCCTCAAGGCCACCACTCTCATAATCAATGAGCTGATGTTACCACCTTTGCTGCCATTCTGTATGCATCACCTATACTGTCAAGGCATATTATGTCTATACACACATGACTCCTGCATTACTGTTATATGATTATCACTGTAACTTGTATGAAAATCTTGTTTCTAGTATTGTGCATCTATTTCATGTATAGGTAGTTTAGGTAATTGTGGCTAAAAAGTAAGTTTTAGCCTGATCACTCATGTGTTCTTTATGAGTCTGGCATTCTCCACATTCCTTTATTCTAAAAATTTGACAACAATAGCCCCATGTCTGTCTGAATGAGAAACCTAACATCAGACACCTGGCTCCATTGATAATTCAATAGCCTTCCTACCTTCACAATACTTATTTGTGGTGAAATTATGAAATCCTAAACAAAGTGTTTTTTAATATTTGTTTTGAATCAATGTAAATCATTATATTCCTCCTCCTATCTCTTTGTTATTCTAATATGACCTTAACTATACTAGGAGAGATAACCTACCTTTTGAGGCTCATGTTATGAAGGGATAATTTCACAACTTGTTCACAGTAGGCTCAGGAAAATATAGGTATTCTAAATAATTGACCCCTCAGTAGCTGTCAAGCACTAATTTTACTTTGACAATACCTATAAAATAATTGACTACAAAGAAAATAAATGTCAAGTATATGTTACCGAGCTTCAGTTCACTTGGTTGTACCAGCCGAATATCTTACCATCTAATCCCACATACAAGTGACCAAGTCATTATTCACAAGTCACTAGTATATGAGTCTTAGCTAAGCGTATTCCCTTCACACTTGGTCCATCCCATCTTCTATTCCTTTTCATTTTGTTTTATTCTTTTATGCATTTGCTTTGGTATGTTTGCTTATGCCCAAACATGTTTGTCCATTCTTGTCTCCATGTCTTTTTATTTTACATATATTTCTTATGCTTCCCTGTTGTATATCATGGTCATTTATCCTCATTCCTTTGATTATAAATGTAATGCATTGTCATGTATGTATTCTCTGTTCTGAAGATAAACTAAGACTCATATATCTCCTCTTTCTCTAAGTCTGTTATCCACATTTGATACTGACATTCTCAGTCCTCTCCCAAACAACCTTCCAAAATCCAGTGGCCTTACAGATAGAGGGTGCAATGCAAGAATATGTTAAAAACAGCCACATCCACTTAGCTCATTGGACCAAGCTAAACTGCATCTGCATTGTGATAAAGGGTGCTATTACACTAGTGCCTGAGCTCACACAATATCAGCATCTTCGGTGCTAAATAATAAAAAGAAGTGGGGTTAAATATATTACACTAATACTGCAGTTGGCTCACCTCTCAGTGGCTGTCAAGCACTGAAGAGCATATGAATACATGAGTGAGTGTTTCACCTGCATATATGCATGAGCTGGCCCCCTAACACTAGGCAGAACAGGGAGCTAAGTAGTTGGTCCCTGCCAGACTGCTGGTACATATAGGTGGCCTTGTGATAAAGGTGTTAAGCACCAAAGGTGCTAACATTGTGTGATCTCAGCACTAGTGTAATAGCACCTTGAACACAATGTGGATACAGTTTGGCTTGGTCCAATGAGCTGAGCAGATGTGGCTGGCTTCAACATACTCTTGCATTATACCCTCTCTCTATGAGGCCACTGGATTTTGGAAGGTTGTTCAGGAGAGAACTGCAAATATTAGTACCAAACATAAATGAAGGACTTAGAGAAAGAGGAGATATACAAGTCTTGGTTGATCTTCCGAATGAAGAATGCATACATTAAGATATGCTACTTTTATAGTCAAAAGAATGAGGATGAATGACCTTGATATGAAACAGGGTAGTGTAAGAAATGCATGTAGAATAAAAAGACATGGAGACAAGATATGAAGAATGGTCAAGTATGACTGGGCATAAGTGAACATAACAAAGCAAAATGCATAAAAGAATAAATGGAATGAAAAGGAATGGAGGATGGGATGGACCAAGTGTGAAGTGAATGTACGCTGAGACTGACATACTAGTAACTTGTGAATAATGACTTGATCACTTATATGCAGGATTAAATGGAAAGATTTTCAGCTGGTATGACTGAGTGAACCAAAGCTCAGTAACATGTACTTGACAAGAGGCAGAAGTCAGGGCCACACAGATAGAATACAAAGAAAGATGAGAACATATGCATATAGGCATATAAAAATACAAGAAATATTTAGAAAAATGCTTGAATACATTTAGAAACAGTTCATGAAAAGATTGCTAGGAAAATTAGTATATATTATGATTGATGCTCTCAGGGGTAGTATATACTGTATATGTACTCTACATGTTAGTTTTGAGGAATTCAAGTAGAGACTTGAAACTAAATAAGAAAGTACCCTAAAGAACATCTCTCCAGAATCTAAGTATCTAGAGACACTGTCATGACCTCACTAAAGTCATCCCTATCATTATTTCTGCTCAAAGCACATGGCCACATTTTCCTCTTTGGGTGAACCCTGCTCAAAGCATATGGTTACATTTCCTTTTCCAGTAGACCCTGCTCCTCTACCTTTTCTTAGCCACCCCATTTCTGCCACCTATCTTCACTCCTCTGCTTGGAAACCATTCCCTCAATTAACTGGTCCAAACCTTGTTCACTTAACCTTGCTCTTCCAATAAGTGCTCATTAGTTTCTGATCAGTTATTATGTCCAACTATTTCAACCCCCTCCCTGTTTCCCTGATATGGACATACATTAAGATCCCACTCAGATCCTGCCCAGATCCTGCAGTGACTTTGTTACAAAGTTTGCTCACCCCCTTGTACTTTCAATCCCCTTGTTCTTTTGACCAGAGATCTCCTCCCCATTAGTAGTTCCCCTTGTTCTCAATTACTAATCCTTACTAATATTTGAATACATATTTAGTATATAACACACATGTAAATTAGTTGTTCTGTAGTTAGAAAATTGACTAAGAATTACCTCACTCAGCTCTGAAACCTCAGACCTTCCAAAATTAGGGATATAACAAGATCTAGATGGCACAGCACATAAGCTGAAGCCAAGCCCTACTCTGAACCTTATGAAGTTACAACCTTGCTGAGATTTAACAAGAACCTCACTGCTTATGTTCTTAACAGTATTTTCTGACTCACACTCCTGATCTTGTTATTAACATGTCTATGATGACCACTCATTCCAGTTCATGCACTGTAAGGCAATCTGCCATTCCAGGACCCCTGATGAACCAACTTCAGATGATGTTAAGTACATGTTACCGAGCATCGGTTCCGTCGGTCATACTGACCAAATGCTAAACATCTAATTCCACGCACAGGTGACCAAGTCATTTACAAGTCACTTAGTACGTCAGTCTTGGCTTGGTACATTCACTATTCACATTTTCCTTTATTCATCATCTATTATTTCCCACCCTACTTATTCTTCTGTGCCCCATTCTGTTTTATCTTGGGATATTTCTATTGTTTTAATTTGGTCACAATCATATTGTTTTATGTTTGGTCACATTCTATTGTCTTATTTTCAGTCATGTTCTTATTGTTTTAGGCTCGGTCATATTCTATTGTTCTATTTTCAGTTATGACCATTGTTCTATTCTGAATCATTGTAAACAATGCTTTCACATGATTTCCATACCTTATCCCTTTTTCATACCTTATGCTACCCTATTCCACCTCCAATTCTTAACCTATATAAGTAGCATATGGATGTAGATAGTTCCTCATTCTGATTATCAACTTTGCAACCCCCATATCCTCCTGTCTGAAGTCCTTACTCAGGCTGACACCCTCGGCACCCTTTTGAGTTACTCTTCTCTATAAAATCAGTGGCACACATGGAAAGTAGGGTGCAATGCATGAGTACGTTGAAGCCAGCCACGTTTTATTGGTCTACTGGACTTGACCGATACCCAGTCAGCATCGTGAAGTTGGTACTTTTTCATTAGTACTTAGCCCATGCAACCTTGGCACTTCCCATGCTTGACAGGTGATCTGTTAAATCCACATGTCAGGTGCTTATAAATAATGATCCCGAAAGGATTCTATAGGGGGGAATGAGATTCCAAGGATGTAGGGGGTCAAGGATTGTAAGGTTAAGGACAAGGAAAATGGAAGGGATAGAAAGTAGACGATGAAGCACTGGGGACTTAGGGTGGAGGTTGGTCATGGTTTAGGGCTTGTATGACTAGTTGTTTGGGTGTTTGAAGTCAGAGGGACTTGGCTTCAACTTATGTGTTATGCCCTCCTTGATCATCTGCCCCTAATTTTGGAAAGTTAGAAACGCACAAGAGACTAAGTTGGAAGTAAGCTAGAACTTAGGTCAGGAACTAGGACGTAAATTAAATCAACATTCATAGTTGTCAAGTACATGTACTAAACCTCCGGTAATTTGGCAATGCTGACCAGTCAGACTATGCCCATGTACAAGTATCCTGTCAGGCCTTGGTACTACCCATGGTATGGTCGGAACTGGCCAAGTCCTGCAGGCCAGTCAGGCTCCGAGGTCCCGGACCTCCCGCCTCAACTCCCACAGCTCCGAGGCAACCGCTTCTCGAGAAGCCCTCAACTCGCCCACCACCTCCTTCATGAGAGAAATCCAAGGGGCCTCCGACTCCCAAGGAAGCCCCTCAACCACTGCCTCCACCTTCCTCTTCTTCGACTTCAGAGCTGCACCATCCTCCAAAGAACCTCTACCCCTCTTCCCTTTGTCGCCTGTTCCCTCTTCCTTATCCCCCTCCTTACACCCCACCTTCCGATTGGTGCAGACAAAACAAGATGACCCCTTCCCCAAAGAGGGCCATATACAAGGGTCTCCCCGATTGGAGCAATGGATGCAAGTTCAGCCAGGCTCCATCGCTTGGCTTCAACATACTCGTGCATTGCGCCCTGCCTCCTGTGTGTGCCACTAACTTGTAATGGAAAAGATACTCAAGAGGATGCTGAGGGTGTCGGCCCAAGTAGGGACTTCTGAACGGAAGGAGGAGAATAGGGAGGCGTAAACCTAGTTGATACTCAGACTGAGAAACTATGTACATGCATTTGCTACTTATATAGGCTGAGAGGCGGAATGTGGAATAAGGGTGGCATAAGACATGGAGAAAAGAATAAGGTATGAAGACCATGTGGAGGTATTGTCCACAGTGATCTAGAATAGAACAATATGAAAGTAAGACAATGAAATATGACCAATAATAAATGAGTAAGAGTGTGGGAAAGAATAGAACAATAAGGGGTGGCTGAGATATAAAACAATAGGGCCGCGAGTAAGTGGCAATGAATAGTGAATGTCCCGAGGGTAAGCAGGTAAGGGGAAGGACAGGGAGTGGAAGAATAATAAAGAATAGGAGGGTGGGGTAAGGATAATGAACCAGATGATGAACCGAGTGTACCGAGCCAAAACCGCGCACCGTGAAGGATATGGGTAAGGGTCGGTTGGTTGGTACTGCCAAGTAAGTCAGAGCATGGTATTGTGGTCGTGACATATCCAAGCCATATACTAGTCACTTGGTACGCCGGTCCCAGCTTGGCACATTCGCCATCCACATTCCTCGTCCCTATCCCTCATCCACTTTATCTCAATTACCAACCATTAATCCTACCCCGTCCACTCATTATTCCTCGACCTGTCTCACCTTGGGACATCCTGTCCCTTGTTTTATTCTCGGCTACAACCCTATTGTTTTATAGTCTGGCACTCCCTATTGTTCCATCCTCGGCTATGTTTCTTCTATTCTATTTTCATTGTTATATCCCATCTACATTCCTTCATTCTAATTTTACCCATTGTGGACAATACCCCCATGCTCTGCATACCTTATTGTCCCACATTCCATATTCCACATGTCGCCTCTTTAACCTATATAAGTAGGACATGCATGTACCTCATTCTGGGTATCGACTAGGCTTAGGCCCTTCTACCTCCTCCTCCTCTGTTAAAGTCCTCTACTCGGGCCGGCATCATCGGCATCCTCCCGAGTATCCCATCTGTTGCAAATCAGTGGCACACACGGAGAGTAGGGCACAATGCACAAGTATATTGAAGCAAAGCCACTACTTCTGGCCTGCAGGACTTGGCCGTTCCCATCCAACATCTCAACATTCCCGAAGCTTGACAATACTGGTGAATAGTCCAGTTGATGGGGGGTTATATACATGTAAACTATCCTTGTATTTTCTACTGTCTGGTCTAAAGACAAGGGAGAGGAGGAAATACAAGGGGTCAATAGAAAATGAAGAACAAGGGAGTTAGGTATGTAGTGATCCTTTGAGATGCCTACTACAAGAGCAGAACCATAGCTATGGAATCGCAGGAATTCAGGATTGCAGAACTTCAGGTTGTTGAAAAGGAATCATGGAAAGGGTAGTCAGGGGATTGTTCCTGATAATTGTGGCTGGACAATCCCTGGAAAGGTACAGGTGGTTTCAGGAACTGTAATAGGTTTGTTTGAGGGGCATGGGCCATAACATGATCTCAGAACAATGATGACTCTCAGAACAACCTGAGGATGTCAGGTCCCTCCAAACCATTGATGCTGAAGAAGTTCCTCCCAGCAGAGATGGTGGACAAGGCACTCCTCCTCTACCTGACAGCACCACAGACAGTGATGATAACAATCCACCAGACAATGATGCTCAAAGTGATGATAGTCACAATCTCAATGATGCCAAGCTCATAAAAAGAGCACTCATACACCTTGTGTGACCTCTACCCCCTCACTTGAACTCTTGAGGAACAGTTTGAGATCCCAAAGCATATGATGGCACAGATCAAGCTAAGCTCTGTACATTTTTTCTTCAATGTATGCTGAACTTCTGAGACCACCTGTCTGCTTTCAAAATGGATGCATCCAGGATTCAGTATGCCATCTCCTATTGGGTCCAGCCCTCTAATACTTCAAACTGGCCATCTTCAGTGAGATTTATCCTGAGCCTATATGGCTCACCAACTGGAGAGATTTTCACTCAGAGCTTGAAGTAAACTTTGGACCATTCAATAATGCTGCACAAGCATAAATTGAACTTGAAAAAATAGTCATGAAGGACCATCATAGAGCCACTTGGTACTTCATCGACTTCACCCATGCTTCCACTCATACCTAGTGGAACAATGCCACCCTTGCTCATGTAGCATACAAAGGGTTGGCCAAAAAATAAAAGACAGCCTCCTACACTTCCCCTGTTTCAAGTCCCTTGCCAAGATTTGGCAATTTGTGTTGGAAATTGACAGCAGGTATTGGGAATGTAAGGAGTATGAGAACCTCACAAACTCCAATTAGGTTCAACTTGGGATCGCAGAATTGGACAGGCAGAAAGTGTAGATCCTCTGCAGTACTGCCATGGCAGAATGGGTGGATGGGTTGTGCAGCTGCTTGTTGGGTCAATCTGGGGCATGGACCATAATATGAACTAAGGATTATAATGACCTCACTTATGTGCTCATCTTGAATGCCATTTCAACTCCCTTAAAGAACTCTTCAGTACGTAATTTGTCTTGTATAATGATGCCAAACATCCCCTTAGTTATGCTTGTTGATTATGGTTCTTCCAACTGTTTTATCAAGTCACAAGTAATACAGAAATATTCATTAACCACTAGTTCCATACCTCCTATTCCTCTGAAACTATTTGATGGTTCCACTAACTCAACCATCACACAGGCTACTACTCTGTCAATTTGTTTTCTGACCAGCAAAATTCAGACAGTTATATTCTACATAACTTCATTAGATGGCAGCTGCTCCACAGTACTTGGCTACAACTGGCTTACCCACTACAATCGATCAATTGACTGGGTATTGGGCAGTATTACCTTCAAGACCTCAGAACCAGCCTCCATTCCAACCCCTCCAGCTACTTCAGCTCATAGCACCTTGCTTCCTTGCAACACTTCACCACCACCTCCAAAGTTGACAGCACCTCAAGTAGCACTAATCAATGCTGAGCCTTTGTATGTGCTTGTAGGTTAGAAGGCTCCCAGGCATTTCAACTTGACCTTGCTGACCTGGACAAATTTGCTCATGGAACAGCAATGGTCAACTTCAAAATTCCAGACAACACCAGATAATATGTCCTAGAACATTACCACAACTTTGCCAATGTGTTCAGCAAAGCTCAAGGCAACACACTGGCCCCACATAAGTCTTACAACCTCAATATCAACCTTAAGGAAGGGACCTCACCACCCCTTGGCCCCATCCATTTGCTCTTAGTCTCCAAGCTTTAAGTGCTTTGCAAATTCCTTAACAAACACCTCAATATGGGCTTCATCTACCCATCCTACTCATTGCATGGAGCACCCATACTATTTATATAGAAGAAGGACAGTTCCTTACAACTCTGTGTAGACTTCTGAGGTCTTAACAGGATCACAAAGAAGGACCAGTACCTGCTCCCACTAATCTTGGAGCTTTTTATGCTCCTAAGAAAGCTCATATCTATGTGAAAATTGACCTCTGACATGCCTATCACCTCATTCGAATCGTAGAAGGAGACAAATGGAAAATGTAATGGCAACCTCTGCAGCACCTGTGGGCTGTCACACAGAGCTGACAAGGGGGACATCCTAAGTGTTTAGATACTGTCTATGTATACAAGAAGCAGGGGGGGGCTCACCTGACAAGAGGGAAATCCTAAGAGGAAATCTTAAGGTCCCTTGTCAGTGAGTCTATACTCTATATACCCTTTTCCCATGCCTTGCTTCTTCAACATACTTTACCTCCCAATTGGGCCCTAAGGCATGCAAACCCAAATTCCTGGTAATCAGCCCATGTTGTCGATATCTTGGTTTGGCATTGTATGGGACTGCAATTGGTTTGCCTGACTTAAGGAGAGGGTATCTGTCAAGCTTCGGGAATGCCAAGGTACCGGACGAGAGTGGCCAAGTCCTACAGGCCAGGAGTAGTGATGTTGGCTTCAACGTACTCGTGCGTTGTGCCCTACCTGCCATGCGTGCCACCGATTTGCAACAGATGGATACTCAGGAGGATGCTGATAATGCCTGCCCGAGTCAAGGACTTAACAGAGGAGGAGAAGTTAGAAGGGCCTAAGCCTAGTTAATACCCAGAATGAGGAAGTATGTACATGCATGTCCTACTTTTATAGGTTCAAGAGGCGACATGTGGAATAAGGAATGTGGAACAATAAGGTATGCAGAGCATGTGGGAGTATTGTCCATAATGATAAAAAATAGAATAAATGAATGTAAATGGGGATAGAACAATGAAAATGGAATAATAGGGATGTGGCCAAAGATGGAACAATAGGGAGTGGCCATCTATAAAACAATGGGGCCACAGCCAAGGATAACACAAGGACAGAATGTCCCGAAGTGAGACGGGTCGAGGGATAAGGAACAGATGGTTGGTGGAATGAGGAAGAGCAGACAAAAGATGGGGATGGGAAGGCAGAGGGTGGATGTGCTGAGCCAAGACTGGCATACCAAGTGACTTGCATGCAACTTAGACTTGTGCATGGACATAGTCCGATTTACTTGGTCGGCACTGCTGAATTACCGGACACTCGGTATGTGTACTTGACAGTATCTCACACCTGTCCCTTCCTTGGCCCATCAATCTCCTTGGTCTATGCCCCTTCGCTCTCTATTCTTTGGTTTTGGTTTGGTCTGGAAGGTGGGTTGTCTCCTGATAGAAAACAGCCTTCAGAACTGGCTATGGATCCTTCAGATGGCTCATTATGCCATTTGGCCTATCAAATGCCCCTGCAGTCTTCCAATGGTTCATGAATGATATCTTTGGTGATTTGTTAGATATCTGTACTATTATCTACTTGGACAACATTCTCATCTACTCCAACAATGAAACCTCACACATTGAATATGTCTGAGAAGGGCTGCAACAGTTACAAAAGCACAGTCTATATGCCCAAGAAGATTAGTGTTTTTTTCCATCAAACCTTGGTGGAATACCTTGGGTACATACTGTCACCTGAGTGACTTACTATAATGGAATACAAAGTCAAATGCATCTTGCAGTGGCTGGAACCTCAGAAGGTAAAGGATGTCCAGTCATTCCTTGGTTTTGCAAACTTCTACAGGCAGTTTATTGGCAACTATTCAGCCATCACCATTCCCCTTACTAGACTAACATGAAAAGGACTACCATGGAACTTTACCAAGGAATGTAGAGAAGCTTTCAATAAGCTTAAAATGGTATTTACTTCTGCACCCGTACTCACTCATTGGACTCCTGATGAGCCCTTGATTGTAGAGACAGATGAATCCAATTATACCCTCGCTGTGATCCTCTCTCAGCAAACCTTGGAGCCTTTCATTCTCTAACCTACACCTTGCCCAAATTCAATTATGTTGTTCATAACAAAGAGCTTCTCACCATTTTAGAAGCTTTCCAATGTTGCTGACATTACTTGGAAGGATCAGCAGACCCAGTAAACATCATCACAGATCACAAAAATTTTGACTAGATGACAAGCTAGGTGGTCTGAATACCTTTTACAGTTTAACCTCATTATATGGTTTAGCCAGGACAGCTTGGCATGAAGCCCAATTCCCTCATTAGATGTTGAGACAGCTACCTTAAGGAGGGGATGAGTGACCATGCCACCATTGACCCCCAGAACCTAAGGCCAGTATTCACACAACAACAATTGGAATTGTCCCTTCAAGCTACAAACCTTGCTGAACCTGTCATGAGAGCAACCATACTCATGGAGACCAAATGAATCCTCACTGACATTGGAGAACACCTTACCTCTGACCCCACAACTCAGAAACACCTCAGATCCTCTAAAGACCCTAAGTGGCAGACTAACCCAGATAGTTTACTGCTATTTGATGGACAGGTTTATATTACCAAGGTCCAAAACTTATGCCTACAAGTCTTGCAATTCAAACACAACCACATCCTGTCAGGACACTTCAGAATTAACAAGACCTTAGACCTCATCAGACCTGACTTCAATTGGCCTGGCATCAGATCCTACATTAAGGACTACTGCAAATTGTATACTACCTGCATGTGGAGCAAGGCTTGATGGCACAAACTCTACAGACTACTCAAACAGCTTCCTTCCAGAGTTGGAATTAAAGATACAATGAAATCTGGATGGCACAGCACATAAGCTGAAGCCAAGCCCTACTCTGAACCTTGTGAAGTTACAACCTCACCAAGATTTAACAAGAACCTCAATGCTCATGTTCTTAACATATCTGAACAATACAATCAGTTTCAGCCTGACTCACAACTACATTGATGTCATTCTGGTTTATTTGCCTTATTGTGTAACACAACTCAAGTTAATGTTTTCTTGTCTTGTGTTTCACATCAAGTAGCCCTTTGTGCCTTTGATATATTGAGTCTTATCATTGTTTTATGTCATTGAAATCATTTTCTAACACATGATACTTATACTGTGGTGCCCATTACTTAGTCACTACTACTTTTGTGCAAATATTGTACAAATTCAAGAAAAATCCAAAAAATATTTCCTCTTGGGAAAATGCTCCCTTTGATGGGCCAAACAGATCCCTAAGAGGAATTAAATTTAGGCTCAGAATTGAGGGAGAAATTTCCTATATTCACACTCAATTTTGCACAATCTAAGAGAACGAAGGTCTATGCCATGGTGTCACTGGCAGCTAGGGTTTCAAATTTTGGTCCCATTGATTTTGTGCTTGCACAATAGTAGCGGTGACTAAGTGATTGGCACCATACGTAGAATATGATTCGGTTAGGGGGATAGACGCGTTACTATAGTACTACGTCTGTGCATACCGCGCGCGATCGGTAACTTGCTAGCGCTCGGTGACTGGTACGCGCTCGGTAATTGGGTATGAGCGTGCATATCGCACGCGTATGGTGAATCTTGGTCGAAGGTTGTTGGGGGTTAGATATGGAGGTTGGGGATAGAGTAGAGTGGAATAGGGTAAGACAAAGAAAACCTCTCAACAATGTTAACTATGTACCTAGAACAAATGAATTTAAACATAGTCAGTCTGGCGTGGATGATCCGAGACGCTCGTACAAATATCGGCGTCATAATCAGGCAAATTTAATGCTACATGGGGATCGCTCGTTGTCCACAACAGGGGTATCAGAGTAGCCAACATAAACTTGCCAGAACATGTTGGTATCCTACTAAATCCAGGGCTGGGAAAATGCTTGTACAGCGTGTAGTGCTTTCTGTTGGCTGAATTCCCCCCACTTAAATAGTCAGCTTGAAGCGCAACTGTTTCTGACTCTGCGCAATGGAATCCCGTTCGTTCCACAAGACTGATGCACCTTATTTTCTTCCAGTATGTTTCCACTTAATGAAGCTGTAGATTTACTTTGTTCTAAAGCCCCTCGTGGTGTTTGAAGAACGACGAACCTGAATGGGAGAGGCAAGTAACACCATATAGTTATCGCTAGCGAGGTTGAACGGCTCCGACTGACAGGCTAGATGCCTTGCACAATGGCATGAAACATTACATGGGAAATAGGTTAACGTTCGCAGAGATCGATACTCCACCAAAGACTATTCTTGAGATTGGGTAAGAAATCTTCAAACTTGCTCCCATTGAGTAGCATTTTACCCAGCTCCCTAGATCTGGCAGTGGCGCATGGTATCTCATCCCAATTAATCCTAACGTGCATACGAGTTTAATGTAAATTTATTTGGCTATAGGGCGATTCAAGCAGCTCTGGCTTACCCAGACGCCGAAGTTGTAGCCATTGATATTTCTCCGCTGCCTCCACGGTAGGTAATA
>QLPI01019696.1:0-14584 GCA_003314275.1 Chroogomphus rutilus | reverse complement strand
CAGGCTACCACCCAGAAGGCGATGGCCAGACCAAGCGTACTAATCAAACATTAGAACAGTACCTCTGTGTCTATTGCAACTATCACCAAGACAGCTGGGCTTTGCTATTACCCCTTGCAGAGTTTGCCTATAACAACACTCCCAGTGCCACCACTGGAGTCTTGCCTTTCTTTGCCAACAAAGGCTATCATCCCAATCTCACCATTCACCCCGAACACGACCTCGCTTCATCACAAGTGCAAGACTTTGTAGTCGACCTGGATGAGTTGTACCAGCAGCTTTGAACCAACATCCTCGATGCTCAACAAATGTACCAATCCTCAGCTGATGCTAAATGACTTCCATCTCCAGACTTCCCTATTGGCAGTCTCGCGTTTATCAAAGCCAAATTCCTCAGGACTACCTGTCCTGCAAAAAAGCTAGCTGAGAAGTTTTTGGGTCCATTTGAAATCATTGCACGTCCTGGTACTCACTCAGTTACTCTGAAACTCCCAGGCTACATGAACGCAGTACATCCTGTATTCCACTTTTCAATGCTCGAGCCAGCCTCTCCTAATCCCATTCCTAATTGCATTCAACCACCTCCGCCCCCAGTCATAATCAACGGCAAACTTGAATTCGAGATATCTGAGATCCTGGCCTCAAAAATCGATAATCGACGTACAGCATGTAGGTTGTTGTACTTAGTGCGGTGGGCAGGATATGAAGGCACAGACAAAGAAACTTCATGGCTCCTTGCAACAGAACTCAACCACGCTTCAGAACTCATTCAAGACTTTCACAAGTCGTATCCAGACAAACCTGGACCATTACCCATTCCATAAGCATCTCGCAATTTCTCATCCATTCACTCTCGCTCATTCCATTCATTATCACTCTCATCCATTCACTCTCGCTCATTCCATTCATTATCACTCTCACATTTCAGTTCCGTTCATTCTGTCTTCAAGTTCAAAAAAAAAAAAGAAAACCTCAATTCCAATTCACTCATTCCAACTCACAATTCAGCTTCTTCTTTCCATTTTCAAGTTCAAACCTCAGTTTCCATTCCATCAGTCCTTATTCAAATTCAACTCTTATTTCCGAACCTTCAATTCACGTTCAAGTCAAAAAAAAATATACAATTAAGTCACTTCCTATTCTACAAGCCTAATTCTACTTCTCCATCTTCATCCAAGTCATCAAACGCACTCCTCAGATTTCCAGCCACCAACCAATTGGCCCAAGTCCCATGTACTCTTGGCGGCTCAAGTTCCATCTCCCTACTCTTCAACCTCTGACCTTGCAACTGCATGCGCAAGTCCCTCACCTTACCTCGCAATTCCTCATTCATCATTCGACTCTCCGACAGTTGGAACTTATGTTCCGTGACCTCCTTGCAAAGTTCATCAACAGATGCCTGCAACGTGAGCAAGGTGGAGGTCAACATGATGACTGGCGAGGGCGTAGGAGGTGCAGGAGGCATGACTCTGGGAGGAGGTATGACTGCAGGAGGCGGTGAGGGGGGAGGTGGAGGAGGTGGAGGAGGTGGTGGTGGCATGGGAGGGGCTGGGGATGGTGAAGACAATGTTATCTGTGGCATCTGTGCCATAGTAGGTGGAGGAGACAACTCTTGAGGAAGAATAGGTGGTGGAGGAGGCAGTGGGGAATGAGGGTCAGGGAGGAAGAGGGGAGTACACACTCTGGGTTCCAACCTCAGCTTTTTTGAGGGGCCCGCCTCATCATTATCTTCTTCCAGCGTACCTTCCCTTGACCGTTTCTTCGACCTCAGGTTTCCCTCATCCTCAGGATTCTGCTCCCTAACCTTTCCCTTGCCTTTCCTCTTACTCATACCGTGACCTCTCTCATTTATACTGTAACCCACTCCTCTCTCACCACACCACATGCACGCACCCAAGTCCAAATCCAGATCCCACTTCCTTAGGCATGTGTTGCCTCGCTTTTCGCAGTACCTGTACGCCTTCTGGATGACGAAACCGTGAGACCAGGGTGTACAGTCATCTTGCTCACCCAACCTTACCTTTCGATAGTAGATGCCATTGACGTCACACTCGTCATTCCTCATCTGAAGATGAGCGTACTGCAAAACACAAAAAAAAAAAAATCAACAAACAACTCAAATTCCGAAGCAACACTTACTCACCTTCACACTTTTTGAATTTGCCCCTTCAATCCAGGGCTCTTGCACATCAATGTGTTCTTGTTCGAGCAGCGCTTGGCTGCACTCAATGGTAGATGACGAGGGGGACGGGATGGTGGTGGGAAGGTTGTTTTCACCTTGGAGATAGGTGGTGATTGGCGAAGGGTAGAGACCCATTAGCTTCTGCATGTAGGCAGGGTTGATGTAAGAGGTTTCCATTGGCGATGTCGACGAATGGTTACCCCCCAAACTCCCTCACGACTTCTCTTATATGCTTTTGCATTTCCAACCTCCAATGGGGTGTCAAGCGTCGGTTACTGACGGACTTCGGTACTGCCGAGGGGTGTTGGCGAAAAGGTCGGGCGGACTATGGCCAAGTCCTGCAGGCCAAGAGTAGTGGTGTTGGCTTCAATGTGCTCGTGCGTTGCGCCCTACTTGCCGTGCGTGCCACTGTATTTGCCACAGACAGATACTCGAGGGGATGCTGATGATGCCGGCCCAAGTCGAGGACTTTAACAGGAGAGAAGAAGGTAGAAGGGCCTAAGCCTAGTCGATACCCAGAATGAGGAAATATGTACATGCATGTCCTACTTATATAGGTTAAGAAGCAACATGTGGAATAAGGAATGTGGGACAACAAGGTATGCAGAGCATGTGGTTATTGTCCACAGTGAATAAAATTAGAACAAGGAATGCAAAGCGGGGATAGAACAATAAAAGACAGGATAATAGAATCGTGACTTGAGATGGGACAATAGGGAGTGGCTGAGTATAAAACAATGGGGTCGTGTCCGAGGATAATACAAGGACAGGAAGTCCCGAGGTGAAACGGACCGAGGAGTGTGGATGGCGGATGTACCGGGCCGAGACCGGCACACCAAGTGTTATGCATGCAGTGTGGACACTTGTACGTGGACGTAGGATGGTTGCTTGGTCAGTACTGACGAATAATCGGGACCTTGGTACGTGTACTTGACATGGGGCCACCGTTCTAGAACTTCATTTCTGCGGCCTCGTGGGACTCAGCCGTAAGGGGGGGATACTGTCAGGAACCATACGCCGACATGCCCGACTATTCATTTCAGCCTACTCAGCCCAACTACACCATTGCTCGCTTATCCAACCATATGCCCTCAGCCCATGGACTATATGCACCTCGCGTATCCGTCTTGGCATCACATGCTCCTGTCAATTCACTCCACTCATTTACATCACACTCCATATGCTCGCTATTCCATTCCATCTTCATTTACGTTTACTGTAATATCCTTTCATTTACATTTCGTTCCATTTTCATTTATTTGCAATTCCGCTCAGTCTCTTATATCCGATCCGCTATTATGTTCCTTAGGGTAACTCCATTGGGAATCGGAGTGACATATCACTCCCCAATGTCATGGAGGAGATCATTATTTGGGGCGTAGTATTTCCGTTCTCACTTTTCATGATCCTCGGCTTTCTCATTTTATTATAGGAATCTATTCGACTCCTAGTAGATTTGAAAGTAGTATAAAGATCTTGTACTTCGGTAGTTCAGTCTTCAGTCAGATAATCAACCTTGATTTCGACTAAGGTTCTTCTGTTCATCTTCTGTCTCACCTTTACAAAATTGGGGACCGTGCGGTCTAGTGGGCGCAATGCATAACATTGAAGCCAAACCCCATTCTGAACCTCGCCATTGCTCGTCTTTGGGAGATTAATAATATTATGATTACGTTCTTTTTCTACATTGTAACACAAGGTCACCCTCATTTGACACCAGTATTGAAACATGGAAATCCCAATTGAAGATACTGAAACTCTGTCAAAAAAACCCTTCAGCCATCTCTTTCTCTTCTGCTCTATAGTACATGTATCAGACAACCACCTGTGGCTTTCTGGCAAATAGATCACAGTAAAATTCACAGACACATACCAGAGTCAGATGAAGATCCAGAAAACAATACATGACACAAGGATAATGTCAATCTGGTGTCTCAGCAACCTACTCTGTCACTGGTAGCCACCGTTGAGTACGTTCTATAGGCTAGCAATTTGGAGCCATGTTAAATCTGTATGTCAGGCACTTAAGAAATACTTCCGGAAGGGTTCTGTGGGTTTCCAAAAGGTTCCATAGGGGGGGTCGAGATTCTGGAGTTATAGGGGGTCATGAGTTGGAGTCGTGGATGGGGACGGAAAGGGTGGGAAGTACCAGGGACTTAGGGTGAAGGTCGATCGTGGTATTAAGTTGGTACAACTAGTCATTCAGGTGTTCAAAGTCAGAGGGACTTGGCTTCAACTTATGTGTTGTGCCCTCCTCAATCATCTGTCCCTAATTTTGGAAAGTTGGAAAGGCAAAAATGCTAAGTTGGAAAAGTGCCAGAACTGAATTGGAACTAGGATGCAAATTAAGTCAATATTCATACTGGCAAATAGTCCAGTCGACTGGGGGTTATATACATGTAACTACTCCTTATATTATCTATTGCTGATTAAAAGACAAGGGGGAGAAGGGAATACAAGGGGTCAATAGAAAGGTGAGAACAAGGGAGTGTGTTGGGGAATGGAGAATTCTCTAGTAGATATGAAGGGCCATCAAACCAGGATCAGCATAAAGGATTCCAAACCTCTCTCACTTAGAAAATAACTCAACAAATCAGTCTTGAATTGACTACCAAAAATATATATAATAACTTTGGCTGTCCATTTAAGAGTGAATTACTCAGGGTAATTAACTCATAAATATCAAACCCTCAAGTCCAAGGAAAATCCTCAAAAACATATCTTTTTCGTCTGTTTCTATTTGGACCCACAAGGAACCATAACTGGGTGTCTATTACTTAATACACGGAAAATGGCGCCAAATTCCTGGGTCAAGTTCTCAAATCAACTTGTACAACAAATTCCTGGGCTTATATAATAGCCATTACATAAAGGTCAGCCCAGAAGCATGGCTCATATACTAATAATATTTTGTGACTTGACCAGTCACAAAACTACAAGCCGTGGGAACTTTTCTTTTCTTTTGTCATTAGTGACTACAAGGGTGACACTGTGACTTCCAGGAGATTCCAGGACTGTCAAGCTTCGGTAATACCGAGGATGTGGGCTGGGAATGGCCCAGTCCTGCAGGCCGGGAGTAGTGGCGTTCACTTCAACATACTCGTGCATTGCACCCTACTTTCCATGCATGCCACCAATTTGAAACAGAGGAGATACTCGGAGAGTGCCGAAAGTACCGGCCCAAGTAGAGGACTTTGCAGAGGGAAGAGAAGGTAAGGGGCCTAAGCCTAGTCGATACCCAGAATGAGGAAGTATGTACATGCATGTCCTACTTATATAGTTCTAAGAAGCGACATGTGGAATAAGGAATGTAGGACAATAAGGTATGCAGAGCATGTGGGTATTGTCCACAATGAGCAAAAATAGAATGGAGGAATGTAAACAGGGATAAGACAATGAAAATAGGATAATAGTAATGTGGCCAAGGATGGGACAATAGGAAGTGTCCGACTATAAAATAATAGGGTTGTGGCCAAGGATAAAACAATGGCAAGATGTCCCGAGGTAAGAGGGGTCGAGGATTAAGGAGCAGATAGGGTGGGATTAATGGATGGTGAATGAGGTAAAGTGAATGAGGGATGGGGACAAGGAAATGAGGATGGTGGATGTGCCAAGCCAAGACCAGCATATAAAGTGATTTGCATGTGGTGTGGGCACTTGTACATGGACATAGGATGACTGTTCAGTCGGCACTGCCAAATTACCGGAATCTCAGTACGTGTACTTGACAAGGACCTTCCATCCCTTTCCATAAGCTTCTCACTAATTTCTAGAAGGTCTTGCCTTATTCGGGAGTTACATAATCAGCTTAGAATTAGTATATATAGAGACTAGTTCTGTAGCATAAAAGTAATCAATCTTATCTTCACCCATAATCCACTGGATTATCTAGTGCTGCTAGCACTCTCTTAAGTAGGTTGCCGACCACTAAGACTTATCAACAGAGGTTTGTTTGCAGAATAAATCTCAACCCTTCTATGCAGTGGAAGGTTTCTTGGCCAAAATATAAAAGGGATGTAAAAACATCATAAAATAACTAAACTAGATTTTATAGAACATCCGTGGAAATAATCCTAGGCAAGGGTAGAATAATAGTTCACGAACATAAACTATTATTCCTACATGTAATTGACAAGTCACCTGCCAAGGCCCCCTCTAAACAATTCTTTTTGGACATCAACCCAGACAGGCATTAGCTTGCTGTCATCTTGTTGGAGAACTTGATTAGACTTTCTTCACACCAAAGTTTTGTCACAGCTCTTGGGTTACCAGCTTATGGTTCCAAAACAGAGTGAGGTATTGTTACATACCATTGCAATGGTTGGTGAATACATGTAACAAGTTGCTGTTTAAATAGTGCCCACAGACTAATGCCAGATAACCTGGCATAGTGGCCTTTTGGCCCAGTTGGAAGAACACATCACTGTGGGAATTTGTTGCCTTTTACAGGTATGCGGTGATCCTGCATGTCGCTTATCAAAGGAGCAGAACTTTGGGTATGGAATTGTGGGGGGTTGGGATTGCAGAAACTTCGGATTGTTGTGATGGAATCGCAGGAAGGTGGTTGTTCCAGGTTTTACAGTCAGAAAAGTCCCAGAAAGGATGCAGGTGGTAGGTGGGAATTAAAATGGGTTTACTGGGGGCATGAGCCATAACAGTATCCCTCCACTAGGATTGAGCCCTCGAGGTTCTAAGCCTGTTGAGGCAGTAATTAAGATAGACATGACTGTGGGAGTTGTCTGGGTGCTTCCTGGGACTGTTTGTCAATCGATAAGTGCTGGTAGCCTATCACATATAAGAGGGATGCCTTCAGAAACTAGAAAGGCCTTTCCCCAATGGAGGATGTGAATCTCCAAACAATGGAAAGCTTTGGGGATTTTTCCCATTTCCCCCTTTATGGGACAGGAGGGCCATTGGTGGAGTCTGGGGGGGATTTGGAAAGCAACTTGCAGTGTTTGCGAGCCATTGATGATGAGTTGGCGGTACTGTGGGCTTACACCATTGGGATTATTGACTCCTTGGGTGTGTTGGATTCCTTAGTATCCCTCTCCCTCTAACCCTTCCATAGTGCTGGGTCAGATTCCAGACCCATCCTTGTCCAGAAATGTCTTTTGTGGCCATCCCAAATGGGATGTTGTTCCTAGTGGTCCAGTGGCAGAGACGGGGGGTTCGGACATCCCTGATTGTGTTTCCACATTCTTAGCCCACCTGGATGAGTTTCAAGTGCAATCAGAGCCATGGTGGTCGTAGTGGTCATGGTAGTCATGGTGGTTGTGGTGGTCATGGTAGTCATGGTGGTTGTGGTGGTCATGGTGGTTGTGGTGGTTGTGGTGGTCATGGTGGTTATGGTGGTTGTGGTGGTCATGGTGGTGGGTCACGGATTCATCGCCTGGATAGTGGTGACACTATCAGAAATTCAGAGGATGTGCTGCAATTTTCGAAATCACAGTTTCTACTCCATGTCAATGGTTCAGTGGTAGGTATTTAATCATGTATCAACAGGTTCTAGTTTAGGAGAAATCTACACATTGTACCATTTGTCTAAGCAATGGTAGGGGTTCCACATTGGTGAGGGTTCCTGAGCAGAGTTTTCGGAGGGTTGGATTGAGTGCTAAGTGGAAACTGCAGGCTCGGTGGTACCAAGAATCAGTTGGGATGGAAAATCTGAATGAAGTATTTACTCAATGCCCTATTGATCAACGGATTATAGCAGGTGAGCATAGTGTCCAAGGATAGCCAAGCAACTAGAATCTGTCAGATTACAGAGGGTCAGAGGTTGTTCTCCAATAAACAGGTCAAGGTTTCAACGATTAGATAGAGTCGTGGGTTTGTTGGAGTATGGAAGAGTTCATGGTGCCTGAGAGAGTGGAGGCATTGTTTTGGTTTTCTCGGTTAGCGCCGTTGGTGTTCAATGCGAACAACTGGCGCTGGAGTCAGAGGCCTGTGCTTCTATTCTTTGGATTCTGAAGTGTCTGTTGCTTCAGATTCCTCCCCAATTTCCTCTATTCTTTGGATTCTGAAGTGTCCGTTGCTTCAGATTCCTCCTCAATTTCCTCTATTATGGAGGCTGCGTGTCCCTTGGTTACTGTGGTGGTGGATCTCAGGCATTCCTTGGCAGTGTGGCCCAGTCTGCTGCAGAAGAGGTAGAGGTTTTGTTCAAAACGGTATTGTTGTTCCTGTGGTGTAAGTTTTCCATCTTTTCTGAGTTTGGATGAAAGATCCATGGTAGTCTTGCTACTACTGGACAGGGTCACATATTGGCCTGAGTTGGCCATCTTATTGCCCATGTTAGGGGCCGGGTACATATTCACGGGGGCCCTTCCTCTATTGTAGGGGTGGTCAAAGTTCTGGATTGAAGAGGATTCTCTGGCAACTTCCAATTGACATTCCCAATAATAGGCATCGATGGACTGGGATAGGAGGCAGAGTTGGAGCGGGCACTGAGGTTTCCCTACTCTGGAGATCTCATCCTTGATCCTGCCAGGGAGTCCTTTGTAGAACTGGCAATAAAGTACGGTGTTGCCCCAATGGACATGGGTGGCGAGTCGGTTGAATTCGACTACATATTTCGTGATGCGCTGGTTATCACACATGCAGAGGTTCTTGAGGTCTGCTTCAGCCTCTCCTTCTGGGTCATGGGGGCCGAAGTTGGTCTTGAGTTCAGAGATGAACTCATCATAGTCATAGAGCCAGTCTGGCTTGTTGGGAGAGGTGAGGGCTGGTTCAAACCAGTCTAAGATGGTTGTCAGGAACCATACGCCGGCATGCCCAACTATTCATTTCAGCCCACTCAGCCCAACTCCGCTCTCGCTTGCTATTCAACATAACACCCTCAGCCCACGGACTATATGTACCTCGTGTATCCGTCTTGGCATCACGTGCTCCTGTCAATTCACTCCACTCATTTATGTCACATTCCATATGCTCGCTATTCCATTCCATCTTCATTTACATTTAATATCCTTTCATTTATGTTTCACTCCGTTTTCATCTATTCACAATTCCGCTCAGTCTTTCATATCAGATCCGCTATTACATTCCTTAGGGTCACTCCATTGGGAATTGGAGTGACATGTCACTCCACAATGTCACGGAGGAGATCATTATTTGGGGTATAGTATTTCTGTTTCTCGCTTTTCACGATCCTTGGCTTTCTCATTCTATTATAGGAATCTATTTGACTCCTAGTAGATTAGAAAGTAGTATAAAAGATCTTGTACTCATAGTTCAGATAGTTCAGACTTCAGTCAGAAAATCAACCTTGATTTCAACTAAGGTTCCTCTGTTCATTTCTGTCTGTCTTGCCTTTACGAAATTGGGGACCGTGCGGTCTAGTGGGTGCAACGCATAACATTGAAGCCAAGCCCCATCCAGAACCTCGCCATTGCCTCGCCTTTGAGAGATTAATAATATACGATTACGTCCTTTTTCCACATCATAACAGTATTTTCTGACTTCCACACTTGATCGCACTTCATCTTCACATATCACGACTATCATGAATACCCGATCCACTACTCGCAATTTACCTTTCATCGTAGAAGTCCCAAGTCAGTTGCAGGAGATTTCCTCACTTCGACGGCTGTCAGAACAACCTTCAATTCACAAAGCTGGCCCGTCAGGAGAGAACCCTCCTCCTGATCTCGAGGACGATGACGACGAAAACCCAATCAACGACAATGACAACAACGAGCCAAATCCAAACCCTGTCCAAGTTGCAAATCCGAACCCCACTCATGTTTCTAATCCTAATCCAACTCTTAATTCCAATCCGACTCTTAATTCCTCTTCCAGTTCAGACAAAATTGTCAAGGCACTCATCGATCGATTAGCCCAACAGCCCCCTAGATCTAATCCCAACCCTGGTTATCATGCCAAGGTTCGCGAGCCCAAGGTTTACGACGGTACTGACCAAGCTAAGCTTCGCACATTCTTCTTACAATGTGCGCTGAACTTTCGAGACCATCCGTCTGCATTCTTGACGGATGCGTCGAAGGTCCAATATGCCATCTCGTACCTCACAGGCCCCGTACTCCAGTACTTTGAACCCGCAATTCTAGGCGAAATCCAGCCTGAGCCTAGTTGGCTTAAGGTCCGGAGGGACTTTCGTCAAGAACTGGAGACCAACTTTGGTCCATTCAACAGTACTGCACAAGCAGAAATTGAGCTCAGCAAGATAGTTATGAAGGACAACCATCGTGTGGCACGTTACTTCATCGACTTTGCCAGAGCCTCCACTCGCACTCAGTGGAATGACGCTGCCCTCGCACATGTGGTGTACAAGGGGTGATGAGATTATGAGCAAGTACAGTAGGATCGAAGAATTCTTTAGGCAGCTATTTAATTTATCTCCTCAGTGTAGTTAATAACTGAGTATATATTCGGAAAATATACCTATTTAATTTATCTTACAAAAGAAATAAAAGAGAAATTAGCCCTGAGGCTTTGTACATAATATTATACAACTCACCTCCTCAGTGTAGTTAATAACTGAGGAGGGAGGCTTGCGCGGGTCATGTCTCACCCGCATATACCTTGCAGCCAGCCCTTGACCCTATCGAAGGTTTGAGCCAGGCTGCCGGTTCCAAATCCAGGGAGCCGGCCACGCTAGTTGCGTCGTGCGTGGACAAGCGCCCGTAAGTAGCGTACATAGTAGAATACGAATATCTCCCTCAATAATGAGGGTAAAAATACAAGTAAAATTGAGAAAAATAGAGGATTCAAAGGCGCACAGAATGATACTGGAATCGATATGATAATACAATATATTGAGATTGCTCTCTCAGGGGTGAATGCAAGTTTGCACCCAACAAGGGGTTGGCCAGACATATTAAGGACAGCCTCCTTAACTTCCCTCGTTTCAAAACTCTTGCTGAACTCAGACAATATTCACTCGAGATCGACAGCAGATATTGGGAATGCAAGGAGTTCAACAACTTCAGAAATCCTTCAAAGCCGAACGGGTCCTCGTCCAAATCCAACTCCAACAACAACAACAACAACCATCAGTCTTCTTCCAACTCCAACAACTTGAACAACAAGAAGAGAAAGAAGGGGGGGAAGAAGAACGGCAACGATAAGTCTTCCAACAATAACAACAACGCTAATGACATTTCGTCAAAGCTCGAAAAAGACAGGAAGCTATTGCCTGAAGAACGTCAAAGGTGAATCAACGTGGGACTGTGTCTCTTGTATGCTTCAAAAGGTCACATGGTCAAGGACTGTCCCAAATCCAATTCACAATCCTCATCGACCTCTTCTTCTAACAACAAATCCAACAACTCCAACAATAAGAAAACGATGAAAGCACGCACGACCAAGGCAAGCACGTCCGACACCAATTCCGAAGACAACATGGCGACGGAGTCGAAAAAATGAGCTGCAACCTCAGAAATGCATGAGCTGAGGATTGCATTAGCCTCTCTCACGTGCTGTTCTTGAACGCCCTTTCTTCTAATTCTCCTATTTCTTGCGTATCTTCTACTTCTGAAACTTTGAAAACTTCACTTATACTTAATCTGTCTTGTTCTCTTATTTCCGAACTTCCTCTTGTTATGCTCTTAGATTGTGGTTCTTCAGACTGCTTTATTGAATCACAAGTTGTGCAAAAATATTCTTTGCCTACTAATTCAGTTCCGGCCATTCCGTTGAAATTATTTGACGGTTCTACTAACTCTGTCATTACTCAGACTACGACAATTCCGATCCAATTTCCGACCGGCGAACTTCAGAATGTCACTTTCTACATGACAATGTTGGACGGCAGTTGCTCCACAGTACTTAGCTTCAACTGGCTCACCCGCTACAATCCATCGATTGACTGGGTATTGGGCAGTATAACCTTCAAGTCTACGAAACCAACCACTGTTCCGACACCTCAGGCCTCAACCGCTGCTTCACAGTCCAGCACCCCGCTTCCTAGCAATCCGTTGCCATCTCCAAAGTTGGAGGCTCCGCAGATAGCCCTAGTTAATGCAGAAGCATTTGTTCATGCCTGCAAACTAGAAGGTTCGCAGGCCTTTCAACTCAACCTCGTGGATCTCGACAAATACGCTCGAGGCTCCACTACGGTCGATTCCTCCGACAACCTGGATAGCATTAAACAGCATGTTCCAGAATTCTATCATGACTTCGCTGATGTCTTTAGTAAACAGTGCAGTAATACTTTAGCACCCCATAGACCCTACAATCTCAAGATCAACCTTGAGGATGGTACTTCGCCCCCTCTGGGTCCCATTTACTCCCTCTCAATATCTGAACTCCAATCACTACGAGACTTCATCGACGAACATCTCAACATGGGCTTCATTTGACCCTCACATTCATCACATGGCGCACCAGTACTATTCATATGCAAGAAGGACAGCTCCCTGCGACTCTGCGTAGACTTTCGTGGTCTAAACAGAATCACGAAGAAGGACCATTATCCACTTCCCCTTATTTCCGACCTCTTAGACACCCCCAAGAAAGCTCGTATATATACTAAAATCGACCTCAGACACGCCTACCACCTCGTTCGAATTGCAGAAGGGGACGAATGGAAGACAGCCTTTAGGACACGTTATGGATCCTTTGAGTGGCTTGTCATGCCTTTTGGACTTTCTAATGCCCCTGCTGCATTTCAGTGCTTCATGAACAATATTTTTGGCAACCTATTAGACAATTGTACCATAGTCTATTTGGATGACATCCTCATCTATTCCAATGACGAATCCTTGCATATCAAACACATTTGCAAAGTTCTACGACGATTATGCAAACACAACCTGTACGCTCGAGAAGACAAATGTTCCTTCCACCAAACATCTGTCAAATACCTCGGATATATCCTATCACCCGAGGCCCTTACAATGGTGGAGGACAAGGTCAAATGCATCACTCAATGGCCCGAGCCGTGTAAAGTCAAAGACGTCCAATCATTCCTCGGATTTGCGAACTTCTATCGGAGATTCACTTTCAACTATTCCTCTATTACGACTCCTCTTACACAACTCACTCACAAAGGTCTGGCTTGGAACTGGAGTGAGGAGTGTAGAGATGCGTTTAATAAGCTGAAACTGGCATTCACATCTACCCCCATCTTAACTCATTGGACTCCTGATTTGCCCTTGATTGTGGAGGACAGATGCATCAGATTACGCTTTAGCAGCTATACTCTCTCAACACTCCCCAGACGGTGAGCTTCATCCTGTCACATTTCATTCCCGAACTTTCACCTCTCCAGACCTCAATTACGACATTCACGACAAAGAACTGCTCGCGATTTTCGAAGCTTTTCAAAAGTGGTGTCATTACTTAGAAGGTTCCGGTGACCCTGTCAATGTCATCACCGATCATAAGAACTTGGAGTACTTTTGTACAACCAAGTTGTTGACTAGACGTCAAGCTAGGTGGTTGGAATACCTCTCTCAGTTTAATCTTGTTATCCGTTTCAGACCAGGTCATTTGGGCACTAAGCCTGATTCGCTCACTAGACGATGGGACATCTACCTTAAGGAGGGGATGAGCGACTACGCCACCATTAATCCCCAAAACCTTCGACCCATCTTCTCTCAACATCAGTTGGCCACGTCCCTTCGAGCCACGAGCCTCATCAAACCAGTACTGAGGGCCTCGACTCTTATGGACACCGAGCATATCCTGAATGACATCAGACTCCATCTTCCTTCTGACTCCTTAGCCCAGAAACACCTTGCGAATAATGACAACCCAAAGTGGCAGACTAATTCCAATGGTCTGTTGCTATTTGACGATCACATCTATGTTCCCGAGGCCCAAGACTTACGCTTATGCGTGTTACAACATAAGCATGATCACATTCTTTCTGGACACTTCGGAATTAACAAAACCATAGACCTTGTCAGACGCGACTACAATTGGCCTGGCATGCGCTCATTCGTTAAAGACTACTGCAAGTCCTGCACAATGTGTATGCGGAATAAATCGCAACATCACAAGCCATATAGATTACTCAAACAGCTTCCAGTACCAGACAAACCCTGGAACTCGATATCCATGGACTTCATTGAGCAGCTTCCCACGTCCTCAGGATTCACAGCCATCCTAGTCATAGTCGACCGCTTCACCAAACAGTCTATCTTCATTCCTACTTCCGTTACCATCACTTCCTCTCAGCTTGCAGAACTCTTCGTACTTCACGTATTCTCCAACCATGGCATTCCTTCTCATGTCACTTCAGATAGAGGCTCGGAATTCGTGTCCCACTTCTGGCGTTCTCTCGGGAAGGCCCTCGACATGAAGTTGCATTTCACCTCAGGCTATCACCCAGAAGGCAATGGCCAGACCGAGCGTACTAATCAGACATTAGAACAGTACCTCTGTGTCTATTGCAACTATCAACAAGACAACTGGGCCCCACTATTACCCCTTGCAGAGTTTGCC
>QLPI01019694.1:0-10467 GCA_003314275.1 Chroogomphus rutilus | reverse complement strand
ATCAGAAGGATCGAGGATCGAGCGATAAACTTTAGGGTCGTTCTATTTGCTTATTGAGACTCACTCTTGAGACTCTTACTGTGGTTTATAAGCCTAAAAGTAGATCCCCCGCCCAGTTCGCAGTTCCTAACAAATCGGAAAATACTTATCGAAACTCATCTGAATCGTCTAAGCGGGAATGTATTATATCTCAAACACGCTCGACAGGGGATCTGAGATGAGGAGCCACCTTTTTCTGGTTTGAACTTATTCGAATTTATATGGGTTGATGTGTTGAAACGGCACTACGCGGGTTGACACACAATAGTTCAGATAGCGCCAGAGGTGCCAAGTGGTGGTTATTATATTACATCACGAATGATATCAGCTATCAGCTGTCCCTTCAACAAAGTACAAAAAGAAACGCCGACCGGGGGCCCTGTCGATCGAGATCCAGGTCCGATGCTCACCAGCCAATCGGAGCCATTTTCACCCCGGGCACGCCACCCCTTCCCCTTGCGCCCCGCACTCAACCCCCCTCCCCCCAAAGTTTCAGTTTATAATCTTTATAATCTCGGCAGGTCAGAAAAATGACATCAGAAGATTCATTAATTACTTGGGGTGTACTAATAACCGGTTGTATCGGCCTTTTATTTAGACGAGTCTTGGCATATGAATGTTATATATCCTTGTTGCTTATCTAATATCGTTATGGAAGAGTGTGTGGATCGTCTCGAAAAGTGTTTACTTTTCTATTCAAGAAGACAATACCAAGCTTTACTATTTTCTTGTATATATTTTTTATATCCCAGACAGCAAGGAATTCAGGTTCTTGTTAGTAAGAGCTTTGCAAAGGCAGTGCGACATGCATGGCCTCGTGACAATGTGTGCCCCCCCCCCTCCCTTCATATTCTACTGTTTCCTGACCTGCGCTTGCGGAATGATATCATCATATCAGTAGGGCTCCTGATCTTCAGGGAACCCTCAGGATCGCCATCCTCACTAAATGCATTTACATCAAAAATCCGTCCTCTCGCACAGCATATAGGTACCTCCTAGGCTGCGTCCGACCTGCGGACGTGGGGAGGGGCGAAGTGGACGTGCCCACGATAACACCCCCCCTTATTTGGAGTGCTGATCTGCGCTTATTACTTATTATTTGCTGCGCGGGACTACGTCCGGAGTCTCAGAATCCAGAGTACCAAGGCAATGAAGTGCTGTCACTGTTCTGTGTTTTTTTTTTTTTTCTTTCTTCTTACCAATTTACATGCTCTAGGGAGGAGGAGAAGAGCGGAGACAATAAGTGTTGCGGGTTACGGCTGCCGGGATCTTAACGTTGCTATGATCCTAGGGGACAGAGAGGGGTGGACTGATGGAGTACTTGGTACTTATCCACGATGGTTGGTTCGGCTGGGACCGGTAAAGCACCCTGAAGTCGATAACTCTGGTCGCTTAACATCGCTACGGCCCTAGGGAACAGAGAGGGGGGGAACTGACGAAGTACTTGGTACTTAGCCACGACAGTTGGTTGTCCTGGACCAGCAAAGCACCCTGGAGTCGATAACTCTGGTATCATAACGTTGCTACGACCCTAGCTAGGGAAACAGAGAGGGGGGGAATCATGAGTACTTGGTGCTTAGCGGCTGTTTGTCTTGTTCGGACCGGCAATGCACCCTTGCGAAACAATTGTTTTGAATCTGCAACGGTATCGGTCACTCTTTCGGCCCGTTGAATGCTCAAACTGCTGAGACAGCGCGCCTCAATTACCCCTTATGCGTTTTTATGGAACGGAGTGTAATGCTGTGGTCCAAGAAAATCAATTTATTCAGTCCAAAAAAAAAAAAAGAAAACAGGTGTGTGTGTGTAATCCACAGCCCCCCGTATGCTCTGTTTCGTGATAGCGGACATCATCATCGGGACTAGACGGTCCCTTAGACGGCTCGCCAGTGATCGCGGTGCATAGACGGATGGCGGAGCAGCGTGACTGATTTGGATCATGTTTACGTCACCAAGTACACCGCAAGATTAGATAGCGACCTCGGGTATGTTCTGTAGCCGGCCAGCGCGAAACGCATCAGTGGATCATTTTTTTCACCTTCAAAACAAAACATACACACTTCCTCCCCGCGCGGAGCGCTGGCGTGGTGATTCCGAGTCATTGCGATGTTCCGTCGCGATAGCCGTCCCGTCCACCGTTCCTTTCGCGCTAACTGTCGCAAAAAAAAAGAAGATTTAACTTGAGCTCAGGCATGGTGTGGTACAGCATTATTGTTATTTTGATATGGTATGGAGAGCATTTATTCTTATTCATTACTGGTGATAAGACTGCAGTACTGTGACGTTCTGATGAACACTGCTAGTGCTATGGTATATTAGGTCAAGTGTAGGATGAGATAAAATGGTTTCAGATCCTCATATCTAGATGCCCTCCGCTGATCAAAACGTCATGACAGACCATCGGGGATGGATGCGTTAGTAATAATCGTCAAGCTAGCACAGAAGTAGTGTAGTAATCCCCACCCGATCGAAACTTTAGTAACGGTTGTGACAGTTGTTCACTTTATTTCAGTATACGAGCGTCCAAAAATCAAGGGAAACACGTATACGTATACATTGGCACTCAGTTACCTCGGGACGATAGCCGGGGGAAGGGTAAAACAGAACGTCTTACAGTAAGCGGTTGCTAGGTGAAAACATGGTGCGATAAGTGATAACTTCCAACTCTGAATTGTGGAGGGTGTAGGTCACCGGGGCTGGCTGGGGTGCGGGATATGCCGCAAGTAGGTTATCGCTATGATTGCCCTGGTTTTTTTTTGCTGTGGAGATGTCAGGTGAGGTTGCAATTGCGGTGAGCCAATCAGGTCCCAGGTGAATATTGCGTGCCCAAGCGACAAGCGGTGCGGTACCGAGCGCCAGGCGCGCGGGCTTAAGTCGACGATAAGAGGGGGGTCTTAACAACTTGTGATTTCCCATTGTACTTTCGAGTAGGACATGCAATTTCGTTTTCGTGTTCTTTTTTTTTTTTTGATTTCATTGGTGCTTCGCGAAGGTGGATGCGTGTACTATATATGCATATATATACTCATATATTGTGAAACATGTCACAGGTTGATAAAGTGTTGCTCAGCTGCTGCTTCTGTTACTGATATAGCTTGCTTATCTCCACGACTGGGTCATTGGAGAGTTGAGTGTCAACTAAAAAGTGACTCATATACCTGTTTTTTTTTACATGTTCTTAGGGTGATATATAATTGAAAAAGGTTGGTGCATGAAGGGTTCCATGACGATATATATGACTGTCGCTGAAATTTGTCTACAAGGCATTCACTATCAGTAACCACGCCGTATCCTGTTGACCGTAAACTGCAAACTCTGCTAGAGTTATTATCAATAACCAATTACATGAACATACGCCCAGACTAAGATCGACACATGCTATTCGCCGCTACAAACGGCAATGCAGGGTCGCCCCCCGAGACGTTCTCACGCGCACCAATAAGTATAAAGAATATAAAGACATCATCAAACATCACACACACACGCGCGGGGGTGACAGAATAACAATAGGTGAAACATCCCATCATCGACTGCATAGCGGTGCGGGGGTGCAGGATTGGAATGGAATGGAAGAGAAGAGAAGCTTCAGCTGGAGAGTTCCAATATTTCACGGGTTGCAATCAGCCCTAACTGACAGATCGGCGCCTGCAAATCTATTTCCTTCATCATTTCATATGTATCCTCCCCAGAGCGCCAGGCCAGGTCGGCGCGCGCGCGCGCGCCCCCAGCTTCAAAACCCTAACAGTGCCACACAGTCTGAATAGCCGAGGGGGGCCAGCGTCCCCACTACAAATGGCACCCTGAAGCTGATCCCCCTGTCGTTGGCTTTGGTAACGCGCTGGGAGTTCCGATCGACGTTTTTTACCATATATGTGTACTTATTCCCTATGCCTTCGCGTAGCGGCCAACAAGTCGCGCGGCTCCTTATTCTGGAACTTGGGAAATCTTAGATTAAACACCGGCAAATGCAGCGGATTGACATTCACGGACGATGGGCACCCCTAGCTTCCCCCCTCAAATGTTTGGCCCTCCAGATCGGATATGCTCTTGGCTAGATCATATGTTCAGTCACCAGAAGGACGTAGGGAATGCTGATCCAATCACAGAGATGCATGTGCAGCTCATCAATGCAAAAAAAAAGGCAAAGAAAAGAAAGAATAGACTGTTATGATTGCGAAGAACGGGAGCGTGCCATCTTAACAACTTCATAACTTATATTTTAACTGTATATCTTATGTCCCATTTCGGAACTCTGGAATACTTATCGTGTCAGGAGGTGGGGAACGGAGGTGGGGCATAAGTGGTGGATCCATCACTCCCTGCCGTCGTCACATGTCCCGGATGAGCTGGCATCGGGCTTATATATACCACGGCTCCACCCTAACTTCGCAGATCTGGCACCGGAGAATTACTAAGGTAACCAATACATTTGAATTCTACCGGGGTATCAAACCAACTAACCGAAAATCCAAAAAACAGTCAGCCCCCATCATCCTCACGGACCCTGCAGCAGCAGCAGCACTCTCCCTCCCACACAACGTATGTAGGTGGGTACACGAGCCCCCCCTGCCGCCAGTCGACCTGTGAGTTGGAGTTTCGAGCTTGAGACATGGCCTCTTTGTCCAGAGTGGAGTGACAATATGGCCTAATATGGAAAGGTGCGCATGTGGGGACGGGAAAGCAAAGAGGCGCGTGAGGCGCTGAGGTGATCAGGGCTGAGAGCATCCGAAGCACCACTAGCAGTGCCATGGCAGGGGCAACCTTAAGAATGAGGGTGGACGATCTCAGGCCCGCGCATGGTGCGTCATGTGCCGTAAACAACGAGCAACACGAGCCTGTTGATCCTGAGCCCGGTCCCCTCTTTCCCCAGTCGCACGTCGCACGACCGTTCTCGTTTTTTTACAACGGTGGGTCTTCTTCGGTCGGGATTAGAGTTGCCCGACACGGGGGTACACCAATCCGAAAAATGTAAAGAAATCCGAAATCAGTGCGGATGTGCCAATGCCACAATGCCAGAGAGAGCGGCCGTTTCACGCTTTGAACAGGATCAACTGTGAGAGAAGACCCGGCATGGTTAATTTGACATGTGGATACACACGCGTGTGTGTTCGCGGTAAGTGGGTTAAGTCCATAAGTGTCAGCGGCTGACGCATGGATAGGGTATAAGGGTATAATCGTGTTGGCAAGGGTTTTCGCGTGATGTCTCGGGATTATGGTATCCCAGAGCATGTGCGAAGTATACTACTGTTGCGTGGTTGCACCGAGTGTCCACCACGACTGCCGTGCTCTCTCTCTCTTTCTCTTTAATGTATGTAGTTGAGGAATCAGGGCAGGGCTATATTTCAGAGTGCCTGTTGGCACGAAGAGGGGGGGAGCTTTTGAGTTATGAGATATCTTAGCTGCAGGACAGTTGCGAACAAGTCGATGTTGAGCCCGAGCGTATGTTGAGCTCGCTTGCCATCCCCCCACACACACGCACACGCACGCACACACAGATCTTACCGGCACATGGTACGTTGTTGGCACCACGATATCGATGGGTCGATGGGTCAATGGGGGGACTTTCAACGCGTTCAAAAAAGGCGCGCGAGGAACAAACAATGTCGTGACGAGGATCATCACCAATGCATCACAGCAGTTCGAAGGAGAGCCCTCAGGAACGAACAATCCACCACACATCTTGTTAGCGGTGTATATGCGTCATGGGATGTCGAGCCTGCACCGCACTTGGGCACTCTTCCGACCTAAAATAGAAGGCGGGAAAAAAGGATAAAGAAATAGAAATAAAAGAAAGTTTGGAAAGATGCCGGTGCGCAGTTCCGAGCTTGTATTGCTGTTGCTGTTGTAGTTGTTGTGGTTGTGCTGCTGGTGACGAGTTGGTTGCAAATGGTGGCGACACTCAAAAGGTGGCGACACTCACTCAAAAAAAAAAAGGGACCATGATTCCTTCCTCCGAGTCTCGCAAAACAAAGTGACTGGTACACGAAGGTGAGTTAGGATCTAGCCGAAAAAAAAAAAAAAAAAAGTTGCTGTCAACTTTCCAGGTCATCATCATAACTCTCGGATCGTTATAGCTGTCCCTCAACGGTTAAGTTAAGTTCGTGGCACTTCTGCTGTCAGTATACATAGACACATACAGCACATATAGACATATATATCCATGCATCTGCATCTGTGATTTTTCGGTCTGGAGATCTACTGGAACACGTCTGAGAAAAACGAGCATAAGGGTTATATAAGTAAGTAAAACGAAACGGCCCGCCAGTCGTTTTGTGTCATGATGCGGAAAAACACAGTCATGTCATTTTATTTTTTTAGGCTGCCGCGTACCCCACTTATTACTAGTAGCAGAGAGAGAGCTTGGATGAAAAGGGCAAGGGTCGAGTCTCCAGCGGAGTAGAGCCGCCATCGAGGAGCTGCCACCCCGGAACACACAAGTACACGGACACGGTTCTCAAATTGACGGATAGATAGAAAGGTATATATAAAAATGTTTCAACAAAAACTGATGGTATCACGTTTCCTATCATCGGTGTCACCGATATATGCACGTTAGGGAGGGGTAACCCGTAAGGCGTTATGTTACCCGGTCGAGAGGTGTTCTAGCAATCCGAAGAAGCAGAAACCAATTGCAATTATGTTTTTATGTTTCACACCGAACTTCTTAGAACAAAAATCAATTGTGGCACTTGTCAGTTGTGATAAGTACTAATGATCTTCGTTGTTGTTCCCGGAACAATCCCAAGACAATCAATTTTTTTTTAAATAAGGCAGGATAACAATTCCAGCGATCATGTCATTGAACCATCAAACATCAAACATCATATAAGTTTACCCTATTGTTTTATTTTTTGCTTTGCCAGGACTAATATCGTAGTAATTTCGCAAATGAAAGGCCGGGGCGGTGAGTGGGAGTATCATGTCTCATTTGGCACTGGGCGATATTAGCAAAAAAAGTCGCATCAGTTTTCTTATTGACACCGAGCGGTGGTGGCTGGGTTATGTGGTCAGTGGCTTCTTTGATGTCACAGTGATGACCATCATTATTCTTCCTGCGGGGCGCCACCTGCTCTCGCAAGCAGATGAGCCCGTGGGAGACTTGGAGGTGTCGCTTCCTACTCGTCGCTGCTGCCGCCCGCACATCAACCGTATAATATTCGAGGCTGAGGAGTGAGGACCTACCACCAGCAGGAAGTTGCATAATAACGCATTAAATTTTTTTTTTGTTATACCAGGTGCATCAGAGAAAATGTTACGCCAGTCCTCGCAAGTAGAGTACACATACCTACCATTCTCATATAATGATTAATTTTTCATCTCATGCTACCTCCCCCGTCGGTACTGCAGTCCCATCTTCGAGCTTCCGACGCTTTCTTTCTAAATATCGCGTGCGCGCGTTCTCAATCGCCTCCTCATCATTCCTCTTCGCCACAATCCGCTCTCTCTCTTCCAACTCCTCCCGCTCCTTCTGCTGAACCAACCGTTCCTGCTCCTCCGCAATCTGTCTCTCTAACTCTCGCGCCCTCCGCTCATTAATCTCCCGCCGACTCGCCGCCACCCCAGTCGCCCGATGTACCTGCACCTCCTGCTTCCCTTCACCCCCCGGTGGCTTTGTCCTAGCCGCGGTCCTCAGGCCTCCCAAATGTCGTGTGTTGGGTGCAGCGAGGTTTAGCCCCGCAGAAAGCAGCTCTCGCTTATCCACAATCTGATTATCGTCGTTGAGCTCCACATCCTTCCCCTCCGCCCTCGCAGCACGTGCGAGCTCCACATCCGACTTGGAGGCGAAACCGACGGGTTTCGTGATAGTCAAGTTGGGGCCCTGCGGTCCGATTATAGGGTGCGCCGCCTGTGTGGTGGCGGCGACTGTAGCTGAATGTTCCTCCTCGGAACGCTCCAGTAACTGCCGATAGAAGTGAGCCATGCCTGTCGGCTGCGCTTTCTTTGCTTTTATCATTTCTGTCAAGGGGTGACCCGCGACTTGTGTGTAAGGAGCCATTTTTCGTGATTTACACATAAACACGCACCTTCCCGCTGTTTTTCCTCTGCTTCCGCCCTGCGTACCTCAGCCATCTGATCCTTGTACGCCTGTGTAACGAATTGCTCCTTGTCCATAAATTCATCCCCTTCCTGTTCCCGCTCGCGCTGTATCAGCTTCTCCTCCGCCCGCAAATAGTCCAGTCTCCGAGTCGCTGCCGACTCCAAAAGCGACCCTATATACTTTGGCTAGAAATAAATAAAATGCCCATGTTCTGCATTAGCGCGAGGCATAATGATAGCAAACCAAGTGCCAAAAAAAAAAAAAGCGTCACCTTCCTCTCTAGCGTCTCAAGCTCGCGCTTTTCTTTGCTCCGCTGCTTCGCCTGCTCCATGACGTCGTAAACTTCATCATATTGGAAGATAGTCTGGTCCAGCTTCTTCTGCTCCTCCAGCTTCTTCCTGATCGCTCGCGATGTCGTACTCGTATTTTGCGCGACGAGGTGTTTGTGGATATCGGATGCACGTCCTGCCGTCGTCGTCGTGGGTGGTAGTGCAGAAGCAGAACCTGAGGCAGAAGCTGAGGCGGATGAGGTGGAGGTGGAGGCGGCTGCGTTTGCGGCTGCGGCGTTGGCGTTGGCGTCGGCGGGATCATCTTCGAGCGATATGAAGGGAGTGGTGGGTTTTAATGGAGGTGCTGGGCCGGGAGCGGGTTTGCTTTTGAGAGAGAAGGATAGCTTCATCGCGAGATTAGCCGCCGTTTATGTCCATTGGCGGAGCTATCCGAGCTCTTGGCTCGGCTTTCAAATTAGCCAGAGAAAAATGGCATTGTGCGTTGGGATTTTCTGGTGTGACTCTTTGCTGTGTGTGTGTCTTATTTCTTTGTGGAATGTGCTCTCTTGGAATACCGGACAATTGGCGTCATCTTGTGGCCAGATAGTCAGTAAGATACTGAGCGGGATGCTTGAAAGGACGTGTTTGGAACTTATAACGACGCCGTCCTCAACGGGGGGCTAGGTGTGCCCGTCAAAGCCTGAGATTGGAATAGCGGGGTTGGGGAAGTTCAAGCTGAAACTGATCATGAAAGTTGGGATGTTTTTTGTGGAATATGAAACCTTGTAGGGATTTATGTATATAACAGTGGTTTACGCAGAGTCTCATTCCAGTGATCATGCAGGATGTCTAGGGTTGTTTCTATCCAAGGTCTACCGGTCTCCTTGGTCATTGCAGGAGGGCCGTGAGTATAATTACTCTGGGATGTTGTTCGAGGTTTTCCCGCGGTAGGTTTTTTTTTTTTTTTCCTCTTTGCAATAATTATTCTCGGACACACCGGATTTCAAACCTTGATCAGATTTAAAACAGAGATACCTTAAATAATACAGCGTAGCACTTCGCCCTGGGACGCCTGAAGCAAACAGAGCAGCTCAAGCTCAGCCAACTGCGAGTCACAAACCTCGCACGTCGACGACGAGTCCCCTCTCCGCTCTCTGCTCTCCGCTCTCTGCTCTCTGAACCGTGCCAAGCGAAGATGACTCGGCATTTTGTATCCAAAGAAGGGTAGGTCCGCATGTAAACCCGAAAGAAAGAAAAAAAGAGTAACCGGACGCAGATGATATAGAATCTGGAAGTGTTGAAGATATGACCCACATAACATGGATACGGTATTAAAAAACAACTCAAACAAATTGACCTTATTCGCGGTTTTTGGTGCTGCCCAAAGGCAGTGCCACCGGTCAAATCTGAGTGGTTTGCCATGTCCCTGGAGATTGGCCAAGCCTCGGACGTCGGAAGACGTTTTGAATTAAGCTGTGCAGTTTGTGATGATGACCCCAATATGTATAACCTCCGGACTTTGCATTCATTATTCCTCCGGGAGGAAAGCGACGCAGACACGAACTCAACTCAACTGTACCAATGCGACAGGCACACACTCGATGAAGCGATGATTAGCTGTAATACTACATAATCTGGCTCCAGCACATATAACGATTACCTCTCGTCTTCTAAACAGACGAACTCGTTGCACAAGCCGAGTGTATAATAATTCAATCCGGGACAAAGCCAAGCAAGCGGACTTTGAATAAAACGATGACAAACGGTCACGGTGGTAAAAATATGGCATAGACAACCACGAACAAGGGTTGTCCCAAAAGGGACATGCGGGCTGAATGGCCTGGCTAGTGATAAGTGAGCAAGTTGTGGGGGTTTATCTTTTGAAATTAACCGGCGATATTGTTCGCCGTCTTTGAGCAGGGCTGTGGAGCAGGGTCGAGCCTGAACCTCCGTTGTTGCTTTTGCAATATTGATTCATTTAGTCCTGGTTGTTCGTCGTAGGGCCTGATGTATACGACCCTCCTTGGCTTTTTTTTTCGTTGTCTCAGTTTTTTTACCTTGACTTGGCTTGTTTATTGTTTCCATATCCTAGCATCTAGTCTTGCTGTGGAAATGGAGGATTTT
>QLPI01019682.1:0-16976 GCA_003314275.1 Chroogomphus rutilus | reverse complement strand
GAGGGCTCCACATGTATTTAGGTAGTAGATAATTAAACACTTTGGATTCCCCCTGCTTAGTTTGCCTCTGAGATATACTTCGGGGCTATAAGAGGGTTGCCCTTACAACCTCTCTCTTAATGGCTGAACTTATGAAGCAGGTGTCAGAGGAACCTCCAAAAATGAGCCATTAACAAAACCCTACTGACCAAGGAATGTGTTAATTGTGGTTCTTCTGTTTGTTTTATTGAATCACAAGTAGTACAAAAATATTTGTTACCTACTATTTTTATACCTCTGATTCATCTAAAACTATTCAATGGCTCCACTATTTTGACCATCTCACAGGCGACTACTCTGCCTATCTGTTTTCTAACCAGTGACAGTAAAGCTATCAATCTCAACTATGTTACAAATTCAATTCAACAGTGCTCATCCCATATTAGCTTCATTGTCACCACATCACACAGCCAAATATTCTATTTAGTACTAAAATTTTCAGACTCCCAATATATCATCATGTCTTCTTCAGAGCTCATTTACATGCAATACTACAACACCCAGGACACATACATCCAGGCAGAACTACTATCACATCATTATCTTTGTGTACCCCCTCCAGCACATTACCTAGAGCAAACCTACACTGGTGAAATTCAGACAGTTACTTTCTATGCAATTTTGTTGGATGAAAGCTGCTCTGTGGTTCTTGGCTATAACTGGCTCGCCTGCTACAATCCATCAAATGACTGGGTATTAGGCAGTATTACCTTCAAGACCATGGAACCAGCCCCTGTACCAATGCCTCTGGCTACTTCAGCTCATAGCACCTCACTTCCTTGTGATCCTTTGCCACCACCTCTGAAGTTGACAGCACCTCAGATAGCACTAGTCAATCCTGACACCATTGTATATGCTTGCAAACTAGAAGGCTCTCAGGTTTTTCAACTCAACCTCACCAACCTTGACAAATTCACTTGTGGAATAGCAATGGTTGACTCCTTTAAAATACTGGACAATATCAAGCAGCATGTCCCTGTGTCTAGCAAAGTTTAAAGCAACACACTGGCCATGCACAGGTCTTATGACCTCAATATCAACCTTGACAAAGGGACCTTGCCACCCCTTGGTCCCATCTATTTGCTCTCAGTCTCTAAACTTCAAGCACTTCATGAATTCCTTGATGAACACCTCAATATAGGCTTCATCCACCTATCTCACACTTTGCATAGAGCACCTGTACTGTTTGTATGAAAGAAGGTTGGGTCCTTACAACATTGTGTACACTTTTGAGGTCTTAACAGTATCACCAAAAAGGACCAGTACCCACTCCCACTAATCTCAGACCTTTTGGTTGCTTCCAAGAAAGCTTGCATCTATACAAAGATCCACCTCTGATATTCCTATCATCTCATTTGAATTGCAGAAGGAGACAAATAGAAAACAGCCTTCAGGACTTGCTATGGATCCTTCAAATGGCTTGTCATGCCCTTTGGCCTCTCAAATGCCCCTGCAGTTTTCCAGCAGTTCATAAATGACATCTTTGGCAATCTGTTAGATGTCTGCACTATTGTCTATTTGGACAACATTCTCATCTACTCTGATATTGAGACCTCACACATTGAACAAATCAGAGAGGTTCTGCAATGGTCTTAAAAGCATAGCATGTATGCCTGTAAAGATAAGTGTTCTTTCCATCAAACCTTGATGGAATACCACAGGTACATACTATCACCCGAAGGACTTACTATGGCAGAGGACAAAGTCTAGCCCAAACCTCAGAAGGTTAAGTATATCCAGTCCTTCCTTGGCCTTGCAAACTTCTACAGATGGTTCATCAACAATTACTCAGAAATCTGTCAAGTACATGTACCGAACGTCCGGTAATTTGGAAATGCTGACCAAGCAGTCAGACTATGCCTATGCACAAGTGTCCAAGCCGCATACAAGTACTTGATACACCGGTCTTGGCTCAGCACATCCTGTTGAGATGCACTGAAGTCCCCTTTTATGTTTTCATTTGTGCATGACTGGTATTTGGCCAGATATGACTTGTTTTATGTATTACACCTTCAATGTTTTGAGCTGAGTTTGAATGTAGCTTACATAATAACACAGTTTTCACTTTTTCACTCCAACAGGTTATGGGCCCTGCACTTTATCTATAGACATCTACATAACACTACCTATTGTGTTTTGTACTTATCTAGGCCCTCTATCATTGGCCAGCAACTGATCTCTGATCAGAGCCCATCTAGGCACTATAAAAGCACCTCAACAATCACACCAACTTCGCTTTTTTGCCCTATTACAGCTCTCTTTTCCCTTTCCTTCCCCTCAGCTTCTCCCAGCAGTTGCTCAACAACCTCCTAAGGACTTCAGCCAGCCAGTGGTAGGACAGGATCCTTCTTCATTGCCTAGTGTTGCAAAGCCACACCCCTGGCCTAGTCTTTGACTAGTTTGCCGGTTGACTGAGGCCTCTTGTCATTTTTGGGTGCTGGAATCTGTGGTCTGCAGATTCTTAACAGCTTGATTTGCGGCGAGGTTGTGCCATCCTATTCTGAGCCCTGAAGTTCTGAAGTTGTTGGGGAGTAACTGGTGCCATTTGGACCATTTTTCCGACCTCTAGGACCCTTAGGACCCTCCTTAGGACCCTCCTTGGCCACTGCTTTGTGATCCACTTTGTCTTTACATCTTCTGCATCATATTCTGCCTATATCCGCTCCATTTGTGCATCGCTTAAACACGAAATTTCTTAAATACTGTGATGGGGAATATAGGTTGGTAGATGGACTAGCTACTATAGTATAAAGAATTGTAGCTACAGGATGTGTGGCTAATATTCTATGTAATTATATGCTCTTACGCAGATGACGCATGGCGGGTCGATCGTATGTAAGTGCTGGTCCAAGGAGCTGGCGGCGATGTGACTGTAGGTCGTGTGGGTTGATTGTGGGTGATCCACAACAATGAAATAGATCAATAGAGGCGTGAGTGTGATGTATAGCACCTATATAATTATCCCCACTTGGTCCGCAGCCTTGAATGACGACGAGAGGTGATTTGACCCAATGCAGCTTGACGTCACGTGAGTGCGTCGAGTAGATATCAAATATAAGTGTAGGGGGTTTTTCGGTATGAGAGACTGGTACTATTCGTCCTAGTTACTTCCTCTTTATACAAGTAAATCCTCTAACTAAAATATGATCCGTAATTAATGGATTCTGTGGAGCATATGCAGGGTCGGCCCACTGTGGGCTGCCCCGATGGAATCTTCATAGAGATATGGCACCTGTCAGTGGTGCCATTTGAATAGAACTACTTCTCCCTTTGTTCCCTTCTTGTCTGCAACAGTTATCGCCTCTCTGAGTCGTGTCTCGTGTCTCATTCTCCTGTTTCTCAGTCATCTGTCCTCGGTGACTGCATATATGCGCCCTGGTTCCTTCAATTCTTGTTCCTTTGCACGTGAGTCTCTTCCCCTATGTTCCTTCTGTCTCCTCCTATCTGCTTTCCCTTTGTCTCCTTCCGTATTCCATACATTTTGGCTCTTCCGGCCCCTACATCTCCTGATCATCCAGGTGCTTAGCATCTAAGTCGTCGCCGGTTTGTGTCTCTCGCATGGTAACTACTAGTAAGTCCGTGTACTATACTACTTTCCACTGTATGCTCACTAATACTTGTTCTGTACGCTATTTTTACACTATTCTTCCTTGTTATACAATTAAATGTGTGTTCAAACATATTTTTGTCCTTTTCTCATCCCTCACTCCCTTCTCCCTATTCCTTCCACCGTTCGTCACAACAAAATTAAGCATCCATAGATGAGGCATATCAATCCATTCATTCATTGACCTACAACACACCAATCTTCACACCAACCTCACCAGAAAAAACCATGTCTACATCCACCTCCAATGATGATACCACCTCTCTAAAATTTCCCATGCTGTCAGACACAAATTATCATGACTGGGCATTCAATATGAATGCCATGTTACGCTCTCAGGGTTTGTGGATGCTTGTTAATAACAAGAAGAAGCGCCCTACAGTGTCTGCATATCAGGAAAAGTGGGATTTGGTTCAGGAGATGGCAGCAGGTCTGATTGCTTCAGCTTTAGAGGCAGGACAGTGTGTGCATGTTCAGGGAATTGAGCATGATCCAGTGAAGATGTGGAATGCCCTTCATAATGTTCATGTACAGAAACAAGCAGGCACTCATTTCAATGCTTATGATGCTCTATTTAATATCAGAAATGAGCCAGATGAGACAGTCCATTCACTCATTGATCCCTTTGTCACCAAAGACAGCAGTCATCTCCATCACTCCACCTAGTCTGCCATGCTTGCAAACAAGCAGATTCCCTCCCTTCTCTCTGCCCACATTGTCTCTAATGCCAGCTACCTTTGGTGCACTGATTCAGGAGCTTCTGCACATATGACTCCACACCAGCACTGGTTCAAGGAACTCAAACCTCACAAAGTGGCTATAGAATTGGCAGACAATAGTGTGGTGTATTCTGAAGGGATTGGCACAGTGGTTTTCTGCCCAAAGGACAAGAAATTAACCCCCATACTTCTTTCTGATGTATTATATGTTCCCCAACTTCAAAACAACCTCCTCTCAGTCCTCTTCTTGACTGTCCATCATGGGATTAAGGTCGAGATTGTGGGAACCATCTTGAAGTTCTATAAAATAGGCAAACTGATCCTGACTGCCACTGTCAAAGGGAGACTTGCATACCTAGATGGGGATACACTCACTCAGGATGAGGTAAACACAGCATACATTGCTGCATCAAAAACTTTGGACTTGGAGCTTTGGCACCATCATTTTGGCCACCTTGGCATTGATGCCATCAAGCGACTCATCACTCAGGACATGGTGGAAGGGATGGATATCACTTCAGACACTCCATTCCCAGCAATCTGTGAAGCATGCATTCATGGGAAACAACACAGAGAACCATTCCCAAAGAAAGCTTCTTCCAGAGCCACCCAAATCCTCCAACTTGTCCACTCTGATGTCCATGGTCCATTAAAAGTACCCACTCCTCAGGGATTCAAATATTGGATCACCTTCATTGATGACAAGTCTCACCTTGTGTACATCTACCTGATGAAAACTAAAGACCAGGCACTGGACACATTCAAGCAGTACAAGGCATTGGTGGAGAACCAGACTGGAAAGACCATAAAGACCCTGAGAGATGACAAAGGAGGGGAATACTCTTCAAAGGAGTTTGGATCATTAACTGCCTCTTCTGGGATATTCAGACGGAAGACTGCACCAGCCACACCTCAGCAGAATGGAGTTGCAGAGTGCTTTAACCAGACATTGGAGGAAGGGATAATTTCCATGCTCCATGATGCAAACCTCCCTCTTACATTCTGAGGTGAAGCTGCTATGGCATTTGTTGAAGTCCACAATTCCTCACCCACTTCAGCACTGCTCCATCACACTCCTTTTGAATCCTGGCATGGTTATAAACCCTCTGTCACCCACTTCAGGGCCTTTGGCTCCACAGCATATGTGCATGTCCCTAAAGCCAAACGATGACACCTTGAGTCACACACAACCAAATGTGTCATGATTGGCTATGCAGCTGGAACTAAGGCATGGAGACTATGGGATCCAGCAGCAAGACGAGTGATTATTAGCAAAGATGTCATATTTGATGAATCTCCTTGTTCTTCACTCAATTCTGGCACTGCTGCAAAGCAGAAACCACCACAGAGGCTGATTGACATCTCTGATGACCCTCATGCCCACCACCAAGTGCTTGTGCCTCCCTATATTCCTGCCATTGCATATGATGATGATGCTCCTCCACCTGATCCACCACCAAGTCCTTGTCACCAAGACTCTCCTACCCCTCCACCATCCCCTCCACCACCTGCTCTAAGATGGTCAGAGCGTATTCGTATCCCACCTCAACCTTGGTGGCTAGTCCCAAATGCTGCCCAGTATTGTAATCCTCCTCCTATTCCTCATCAGAGGGATCCAAATCAGGGGGTGGTTGCTGAGAATGAAGAGGTGATTGCTGAGAATGAGGGGGTGGAACAGGCTGACTCTGCCATGACATTTCCTCAGCACCCACTTTATGAACTTGTCTGCCTCAGTGATGCTCCAGATCTCCCAGAACCACTCACCTATAAAGAAGCCATGTCTCGAATTGATGCACCATGGTGGAAGGAAGCTTGTGGAGATGAATATCAGTCGCTGATAGACAACAATGTGTGGACTGTGATGGATCTCCCTCCTGGCAAGAAGGCCATTGGCTCCAAATGGGTATTCAAGCTGAAAAAGCTCCCTGATGCTGCCATTGACTGCTTTAAGTCCAGAGTGGTAGCCAAGGGTTATTCTCAAAAGGCAGGCATTGACTTCACAGAAATATTTGCCCCTGTTATGAGATTCAACACCCTCAGAGTGCTCCTGGCCATCACTGTATTAGAAGATCTGGAATTAGACCAAGTTGACTTCAAATCTGCCTACCTTAATGGTGATATTGAAGAAGAGGTCTACATAGAGCTTCCAGATGGATACAGGCAGGGAGACAAGGTTGGGAAACTGCACAAAGCTATCTATGGGACCAGGCAAGGAGGAAACAGATGGCATGCCAAGTTGGACCAGGAATTTCACCAGACGGAATTCAGCAGATCCAAGGTCAATTCCTGTCTCTACATGTACCAGCAAGGCACTATCAAAGTCTACATCCTAGTCTATGTTGATGACCAGCTCATGGCCTGTAACAGTCGAACACATCTTGACAAAATCAAGGCTGAGCTTGCAAAACACTTTAAGATGAAAGACATGGGACCTTCATGGTACATTGTTGGACTTGAAATCCACACAGAGACAGAGCCAAACGGATACTTCACATCAACCAGCACAAGTATATCTTGGATGTTCTCAAGCGATTCAATATGGAGAATTGCAAACCAGTTGCCACACCTCTTGATCCAGGCTGTCGTCTCTCCAAAGACCTCTGCCTACAGTCTGAAGATGAGAGAGTGGCAATGAAGGACATCCTATATCTTGCTGCAGTTGGATGCATGAATTACCTTGCTGTTGGGACCAGACCAGATCTTGCACATGCTGTGGGTGAACTTGGCCAGTTTAACTCAAATCCTGGTCTAGGCCATTGGAAGGCTGTCCAACATGTGCTCAAATACCTCAAAGGTACTGCAGATCTTGGATTAACCTATGGTCCTCCTAGCCCTAGTCCCCAGCCAATGCTCCAGGCCTACTGTGATGCAAATTATGCTGGGGATGAGGACAGAAGGTGGTCAACAACCAGTTATGCCTTCTTCATTGGAGGAGCTGCAGTGAGCTGGACCAGCAAGTGACAACCAACTGTGGCCACATCCTCCTCTGATGCTGAGTACATGGCAGCTAATTTTTCAGGATGGGAGGCCATGTGCAATATATATCAGTTTTTATTTCCACTGTCTCCTGAGACCTGAATATTAATGTAAATTGATCTAGCCTGATTTGAATCCTGAACATCACTCTCGAATGAAGCACATTGATGTGATATACCATTGGCTCAGGGAGAAAGTTGAGAAGAAATTGCTCAAGCTCCAATTTGTGCCTACAGATGAGATGGTTGCAGATGTGCTCACAAAGGGACTTGTTAAGATGAAACATGAGAAGTGTAGGACAGGCTTGGGAGTTTGCAAAAATGAAGGGACACTTCATTGAGGGGGTGTGTTGAGATGCACTGAAGTCCCCTTTTATGCTTCCATTTGTGCATGACTGGTATTTGGCCAGATATGACTTGTTTTATGTATTACACCTTCGATGTTTTGAGCTTAGTTTGAATTTAGCTTACATAATAACACAGTTTTCACTTTTGCACTCCAACACATCCGCCATCTACATTCCTTGTCCGCATCCCTCATCCACTTTATCATTCACCAACCATTAATCCTACCCCATCCACTCCTTATTCCTCAACCCACCTCACCTCAGGACATCCTGTCCTTGTTTTATCCTCGGCTACAACCCTATTGTTTTATAGTCTGGCACTCCCTATTGTTTTATCCTCAGCCATGTTTCTATTATTCTATTTCCATTGTCATATCCCCATCTACATTCCTTCATTCTAATTTTGCTCATTGTGGACAATACCCCCACATGCTCTGTATACCTTATTGTCCCACATTCCTTATTCCACATGTCACCTCTTGAACCTATATAAGTAGGACATGCATGTGCATACTTCCTCATTCTGGATATCAACTAGGCTTAGGCCCCTTACCTTCTCCTTCCTCTGTAAAGCCCTCTACTCGGGCCAGCACCTTCGGCACTCCCCGAGTATTCCCTCTGTCTGTCAGGCTGTGGGTACTGACGAACTTCGGAACTGCCGAAATGGGTTGGGTGGACAATGGCCAAGTCCTGCAGGCCAAGAGTAGTGGCATTGGCTTCAACGTACTCGTGCATTGCGCCCTACTTGCCGTGCGTGCCACCGATTTGCCACAGATGGATACTCAGAAGGATGCTTGTTAATGCCAGCCCGAGTCGAGGACTTAACAGAGAGGAAGAAGGTAGAAGGGCCTAAGCCTAGTCGATACCCAGAATGAGGAAGTATGTACATGCATGTCCTACTTATATAGGTTAAGAAGTGACATGTGGAATAAGGAATGTGGAACAATAAGGTATGCAGGGCATGTGGGTATTGTTCACAATGAGTAAAATTAGAATGAAGAAATGGAAACGGGGATAGAACAATAAAGATAAGATAATAGAAGTGTGGCCAAGGATAGGACAATAGGAAGTGGCCGACTATAAGACAAGGGAGTCGTAGCCGAAGATAAGACAAGGATAAGACGTCCCGAGGTAAGACAGGTAGGGGGATGAGGAGTGGAACAGGTAGGATTATTGGATTGGTGAGTAGGATAAGGTGGATAAGGAATGGGGATGAGGGATGGGAACAAGGGATGTGCCGAGCCGGGGGTGGTGTATTAAGTATGTTGCTTGGTCACCGGCTGGGTACTTGGTCAGCACTGCCAAACTACCGGTCCTCGGTGTGTGCACTTGACACTGTCCCAAATTGGTGACATGCATGGCAAGTAGGGTGCAACAAACGAGTATGTTGAAGCCAAAGCCACTACTCCTGGCCTGCAGGACTTGGCCATTCCCCGTCTGACCTCTCAGCATTCCCAAAGCCTGACACAACCACCTTCCCCATCACCAGACTAATTCAAAAAGGATTACCATGGAACTTTACCAAGAAGTGTATGGAAGCTTTCAATAATCTTAAGACAGCATTTACTTCTGCACCCATCCTCACTCATTGGACTCCTGACAATCCCTTGATTGTGGAGACAGATGTACCTGATTATTCCCTCACTGCCATTCTCTCTCAGCAAACCTTGGACAAAGAACTCCACCTCATAGCATTTCAAGTAATTAAGGCTAAAGGGGGCAATACCAAGTAAATTGCAACTGACTATTTCTCTGATACCCTCTCACAAAACTGAGTCAATGGGCCCTTGATTTGAATTGCCAATATCTTCATCACCCCTGATCGGAATTATATAATTTTTAATGGTTGCATAGCCCTGATCCGACTCTTTCTTTGATGCACCAACACTTTTTTCATATCTGTTCTACATTCAAAGCTATTCAATGAATAGTCCAAAAGCACCAAACATTGACTCAGTTTTGTAGGTCACTGTAGATATTAATAGAATATTTCTGCCAATTTAGACAGAATAATTGAGAAATGATTTTTCAGTAATTTTTCTGATGACAATTATAGTGCAAAGTCTGCTCTTTTATCAACTACAAATTACAGGCTATATACTACACAGAATACAAGCAGAATTCAAATATGAGACAATATACAGGATTTTTAGCATCATACATGACATCAAACAGGCAAAACATATTTTACAAGAATTGGGGGAGAAAGGTGGCAATGGAAAATGATAATTTACATACATATAACTTCTGTGCCTTAAAAGCAGACATGTTTGATAAGGGCAGCAGCTGGCCAAGCCTCTGCCAGTCCTATGATACTTGAGTATCATTAGGCACATCACTACTATCATTTTGAGTAAAAACAATAAAGTTGATAGTTTTGTTGTTTGGTGTTAATGGAGATATTTGAGGATACAGAATTAAGAATTATCATAAATGAATGATAATATTTGAAGCCTTTGTTGATGAATAACAGTTTTATTAAAGATTGGTGAATAAGCGCTCGACAACCTTTGAGTGGTCAACATAGTTTTTGAATATAAATTCATCACTCAGTGAAATCAGTCTGATCTTTCCACACATAATAATAGGTTCACATGGCAAGTGATAGCCAGTATTAAATGCCATATTAACCTACTACATCCTCCACACTTCACTCCCTGTTATATTTCTGCAATGCATGACACTGTCAAGTACACATACCGAGGTTCCGATAATTCGGCAGTGCCAATCGAGCAGCCATTCTACATCCACGTACAAGTGTCCATGCCGCATGCACATCACTTGGTATGCCGTTCTCGGCTTGGCATATCCACTACACCATCTGCCCGTTCCTCGATCCGCTTCACCTCGGGACTCCCTGTCCTTGTTCAATCTCCATGCGCAACCCTTGTTTTATAGTCATGCACTCTCTATTGTCCTGTCCTTGACCCATTCCCTATTATTCTATCGTTTATTGTTTTATCCCCGTTTACATTCCTTGTTCTAAATTTACTCATTGTGGACAATAACCGCATGTTCTGCATACCTTGTTGTTCCACATTCCTTATTCCACATGTCGCTCCTTAAACCTATATAAGTAGGACATGCATGTACATATTTCCTCATTCTGGGTATCGACTAGGCTTAGGCCCTTCTACCTTCTTCCTCTCTGTTAAGTCCTCGACTCGGGCCGGCATCATCAGCATCCTCCCGAGTATCTGTCTGTTGCAAATCGGTGGCACGCACGGCAAGTAGGGCACAACGCATGAGTACGTTGAAGCCAACGCCACTACTCTTGGCCTGCAGGACTTGGCCATAGTCCGCCCGACCTCTCGACAGCACCCCTCGGCAGTACCGAAGTCCGTCAGTACCCAAACCCTGACAGACACTACCTTGTGACCTCATGTAATTGCCTATACCTTCACTTAGGCACTTTACTAGGGTGAACACCAGGACAGGAAGGCAATAGAAGTTGAACAAGAATGCAGGAAAATGGGGAAAAATACAAGAAAAATTGGATAATCGATTGTTAATAATGTCACTGAGGAAAATAATTGAAGATGTCAAATATCGATGAGATTGGTGTAAATCGATGACTTTGAGTGAATATATATGTATATATTGACAGAATTAAGAGCCGGAGGTGTGGAGTGAAAATAAAAAGAATTCTGCAATTTAAGCAGAAAATAAATGAAAATAAAGGTTTTTAAATTTCTGGGGCAATGGAAGATAGAAAAACTTGATTACATTTTGTTTTTACAACGCATACAATATATATGATGTACATAGGAGATAAAGAAACTCAGAGAAACAATATTACATGAGAAGATAAGACATACATGACATCATGGATGAAATATTTTTACACAGTGGATTGGAGGGGAAAAATACATTGAAATACAATAGAAAACGTACATATAAACTATGTGCCGCAAAAGCGAACGCTTTTATTAGGGAAAATATAGTGCCACGTTCAAGCCGGTCCTATGACCATATGCTGGTGAACGGGCGCTTTGCTTCGTCCTAATCGGGATAGAGGCAATTATCTTGTCTTGAGGTCGTCGGAATGGATAGGGACTCGAGTGGGAGGTTGATGGAATGATGTAGTACATGTGTTGTAGAATAGAAGTTGGCAGGGAAAATAGTGATGGATAGCGAATGTTTATGACATAAGCGCCGGCAGCGATACACCTTCGATAGGCTATAACTAATTTCTATACTTGTGCGAGTGTTTATTAGTACTTTGGATTAATAGATAAAGTACTACAGTATCTAATAACCGGTATTAGATATTGTAATACTCTACCTTCGCCTGTATGTCCATTGGAATGTGTGACTGCACGTGATGTCACACGGGGCCGTCGGTGCATGGATGGGGAAAATTGTAATAGAAGTCGATATAGTGATTGTAAAATATGGAAAAATACTAGAAAAATCATGGTGATGCATCTTGAATATTTTATCCAAGCAGATAGCTGTATAGGCTCGACGTCGTTAAAATCGGCACGAAATACTGAAATTGTATGCATATTGCACATATATGCATACTTGGTGACACGGATCTGTCGGATAAAATTGCAGAAAAATCATGATAATATACCATGACTGTGGCTTGAACATATTCACTCGTAAACTTGTCATAAAGATTGTAAGTTTTGTAAAAGATAGTTAAAAATATGTATTTTTCTGCTCAATAGTTCACAACATACATAAGCCTCCAGATCATCGAATAAATGTGGAAAAATTGCTGAAATATTTGTAGGCATTGTTATTGTTATCTTGATAGTTTTATAGGCTCAATTGTCAAAAAGAGTATAAGCTTTTGAAAGGATAGTGCATGTAATGTATTTTTGCTCATCCTAATCACGATAAAATTGACTACCAAAAAATATCATAATATTTTGGCTGTTCATTTAAGAGTGAATTACTTTTGGTAATTAACTCTTAAATAAAAGTCCAAGGAAAAACTCTTAAAAACAAGTATATTTTGCCTATCTTTATTTGGACCCACAATGAACAGGAGAACATGTCCATGTGCTTCAAATAGAAATGTCTTCAGCAAGGTTGTGACGATATCCCCTCCTTATGGCTGAGTCTGAGTTTAATCTTTGGCAAAGTTTGTATAAAAGGGGTACTTGCAGGGCTGATGGTCTTCATCAACAATGACCAGCTTAACCAACCAAAAAGCCTATCAAAATGCCCCTACTACTAATAGCTTTAGTGGGGAGTGTGTCTATGGCTTTGCCGATCCTCATATAACTATTATCATGATCAATCCCAAAGTTGTGGTGGCTATTGAATTGATGCAAAAATGCCATGACATATGTGTTCCATATGTTGAGAGTTTGCCATTCAAAATTTGTAAGATGAATCTCTAAGCTTTGTCATTTTTCTAATATTTGGCTGATGCTTCTTTTACAACACACAAGGATCTAATTGTACACTATATGAATGATGGGATGTTGAACCTAGTTTTCTATCAGAAGACACTGCTGCATAGAACCTGGGAGACTAAATGGTCTTCAGTGAGGTGGTCTAAGGAGTTATGCACAAGCCGTGAAAAGTGCAATAATATGTGTCTGCTCAAAATGGTGGGAGGGATTGCAGATCTTGGAGCATGTGTTTGGTGTTCCTAATGCAGAATTGCTTGTAGCATAGTGCTTGGCACACCCACCATCCACACTCCTCATTCCAACCCTCATTCACTCCTTCCTCATTCATCATCCATTAATCCCACCCCATCCACTCCTTATTCCTGAACCTGTTCCACTTCGGGACATTTCATCCTTGTTTTATCCTTGGCCATGACCCTATTGTTTTATAGTCAGTCACTTCTTATTGTCCTATCCTTGGCCACATTCCTATTATCCTACTTTCATTGTTCTATTCTCATTTACATTCCTTCATTCTATCCTTGATCATTGTGGATAATACCCACATGCTCTGCATTCCTTATTGTTCTTCATTCCTTATTCCACATCCCACCTCTTAACCTATATAAGTAGCATATGGATGTACATACTTCCTCATTCTAGGTATCAACTAGACTTAGGCCCCTTTGCTTCCCTCCTTCTGCTAAGTCCTCTACTTGGGCTGACATTTTTGGCATTCTCCAGGGTTCATCTTCCATCCCAAATTGGTGGCACGCATGGAGAGTAGGGTGCAATGCATGAGTACGTTGAAGCAAAGGCCACTATGACTGGCCTGCAGGACTTGGTCGGTTTCTGCCCACACCTTCGGCATTACCGAACCCTGACAATGGTGCAGCAAGGTAAGGGAAGCTGAGGCATTTATGCTATAAGGAAAAGGGAGTGGAGTAAAAATAAGAGGAAAGAGAAACAGAAGGTGGACTTTTCAGATTCAGGCAATGAGAGTGAAGATTGGTCAAGTGAGAGTCAGATTGAGGTTGAAGATTGGCTGCATAAGAAAACCAAGGTAGATACACCACAGGAGTCTTTGACACCACCTAATCCTGACCAACTGGCACTGTCACCTACCTCCCTCTTTCCCCTTCTGATTCCCTAGCTTTGGCGAGAATTCTAATATCCTGTCTTCTACTAACTACTAGGGTGGCTCCTAACATCTCTCAAGTTTCCACCCTCACAAACTTGGTGCAGGAATTGTCTGAGGTTGTGGGGAAGCTTATGAGTGAGATGAGGGAAGTCAAGAGCAATGTCAGGAGGATATGAGATCATGTAGAGAGATTAGAAAATTTAGTAATGGAGATGGAAAAAAGTGATCAGGGTTATTGAAAATATAAATAATCATAATGTCTTGGAGTCAAAGATTGTGTGGACATAACTAAGTAGAGTGAAATATAAGTACTCAAGAGATAGGTATAGGTCCTGGCTTGGATAGATAGGACTTGTGAAAATCTTGAACAAGCTCAGAAGCATGATCAAGTTTAGTTGCAAGGATCTATGAGGTTTCTTCATTGGTTCCTTCATAGCCTATCTATTGAACCAAGTACCCCTGTTGTCAGGCCTTGCATCTTTTGTCAACTTGGAGTCCAAAACCTTGGAGACTTTGAACTCTGGTTCTCCATCGATTATAACAGGAGGTGGAGGCAGCTGTATATGATTTGGAATAGTATTGGGCAAAGTTGGTTTGAGCATTGAAATGTAGAAGACAGGGTGTACTGCTTTCATGTAATCTGGAAGTTTCAAGGTAACTGAGTGAGTACCAGGGCAAGCTATAATTCCAAAAGGATCCAAAAACTTCTCAGTGAGCTTTTTAGTGGGGTGCATTGTTCTAAAGAACTGTGCCTTGAAAAACATAAAGTTACTGATCTCAAACTCAGACACAGGTAGTCGCTTGGTGTCTGCCAAGGTTGGGTAATCTTGCTAGGCATCAATGATAGCTTGGTGAATTTTTTGGCAAAGTTTGTCCTAGTCAATTACAAAGTATTGGGCTCATGAGGATGTGTCTCATTTGGGGTAGATGGTAAGGTTAGGATGGTAGCCTTTGTTGGTAAAGAATGGTGAAATTACAGTAGTGGCATTGGGAGTGTTGTTGTAGGTAAATTCTGCTAAAGGGAGAAGAGAGGCCCAATTGTCCTATAGATACAAAGGTACTATTCTAATGTTAGATTAGCACACTTGGTCTGTCTATCACCTTCAGGGTGGTATCTGGAAGTGTAGTGCAGTCATGTCTAGGGCCTTCCCAAGATACCATCAGAAGTGTGACATGAATTCTGAACCTCAGTCAGAGGTTATGCAAGAGGGTATGCTGTGCTTGGAGAACACATATAAGATAAAGAGTTCTGTGAGCTTTGGTGAGGTTGGAATCCTATATACCTTGTACCTCCTTTCTGCTCCCCTGTCTCCTCTGTTGTTTGTCTCAACAGTTTCTGTATATAAAGCCAGTAGTTACTCATGATTTGACAAGTTTTTTCAAGTTCTAAAAACCACAAGTTCTAACTCTTTTCACTCTCTAACTTCCTTGTATATTATTTTAGTGCAATGGTCTAATACTATTGTTACTTAACTACTTAATCTTAACAGATCAGACAATTGGCATGAATTTGTACATTGTTGATGGTTTATCAGGTTAGCCAGAGCATGCTTTTCAGAAGCAGTGAGGTGTGAGATACAGAGTTCAGAGTGTGGGGACCATAACCTATTGGCAAAGAAGTCTAAGGTGAGAACTCTGATTAAGACAATTTCAGAAGGAGCTGAGAGGTCATTGTACAAACATATCCTACTTATGCTACAGAACCCTTTGTGTTTGCTGATAACAAATAGAATAAGGGAACAAGGGATACAGAGATAAATGTAGCATATAAATGTTGTTACTCAAAACATAAAAGCAGACAGGGGATAGGCAATTGATCAAGTATTACTGGTTTTACAACAAATCCCTGGAGACTGTGGGAATCCTCTCTTTAGCAGAGCATTCACCATCTATTCTCCAGTTACTCTGCTCATTATTTGGAAGTCTAATTCTCAGAATTCTCTACCAATGTTAAATATTCATAGTTTATTCTCAATGGTAGCGAATGTAACAATAATGTCATGATCAACATTGACATACATACAACACAGGTTATCCGGCATTGACGTGAACGTTTACATATGCCATGTGCGTCCTTCATCAGTAACTATGTCCCCAAGGTCTTCAAATCTAGTCGAGGACTCTTTTGGCCCCTCGAATTTGAGCTCACTGATGGCTTGAACCGGGTCATTGGCTGTGCCTCTCATATGAGCTGCCGCGCGCAAGTTTAAGATCAGACGTGAACCCTAAGTTCAGTTGGTTGTGTTAAAGTCTGCGCCAGTCTCATGTTATGGAGATAGGATGCTACTCACACAGAATCCAAGTATTGAATAATTCCAACTAGAAGCGTCAATTGCATAAGTTATTCAGGTCCACTTGACGAATATTAATCAATGACACACGTGATAGCGATTTGACTGCGAGGATTGAAATGCCTTGCAAGCATGGTCCAGAGAGATACGACTGTCATACAAGATGATATATAGGGTGGTAAGATAGTAGAGTGAAGATGTAGCATACCGAAAATCGCCACAAAGGCCCATGTGTGGTCCCTTAAAAATATTTTAAGGAGAGGGGGACTGGGTGTTTGATCGATTTTTGATTTGAAATATCTCATCATGGTAAGAAAGGTCACCACGCAGTGTGTAACAAGAGGAAGGATCCTTTTCACGATAGAGTTTAGGATTTTGACAATCAGACTGAGAGACTAACGAGCGACATACCAGAAGGTGGCATACTTAGTTGGAATGCTGGCACCAATACAGGAACCGGGGTGATACACAGGATTATCATTTGGCCTATACTGAGCGTGCGGGAG